>NXFV01000628.1:0-77572 GCA_002803225.1 Gamarada debralockiae | reverse complement strand
GGGATAGACACAGGTGGAGGGACTATAACACCGGTGCCAGATGGCGTATCGCTGGATGCAGGCGGTGGGACAGACACAGGTGGAGGGACTATAACACCGGTTCCAGATGGCCCATCGCTGGATGCAGGTGGTGGGACAGACACAGGTGGAGGGACTACAACACCGGTGCCAGATGGCCCATTGCTGGATGCAGGTGGAGGGACTATAACACCGGTGCCAGATGGCGTATCGCTGGATGCAGGTGGTGGGACAGACACAGGTGGAGGGACTATAACACCGGTTCCAGATGGCCCATCGCTGGATGCAGGTGGTGGGACAGACACAGGTGGAGGGACTACAACACCGGTGCCAGATGGCCCATTGCTGGATGCAGGTGGAGGGACTGTAACACCGGTGCCAGATGGCGTATCGCTGGATGCAGGTGGTGGGACAGACACAGGTGGAGGGACTATAACACCGGTTCCAGATGGCGTATCGCTGGATGCAGGTGGTGGGACAACTACAACACTCGACGATGGCGGCACGAGAGCAGTTGTAGGTACAGTTGGGCTCGTCGGAATGACTGGAGTCGTAGGTATGATGGGACTTGCGGGGATGATAGGGCTGGTTGGGATAATAGGACTCGTTGGAATGATGGGGCTCGTTGAAATGTTAGGAGTCGTAGTTGTCTGAATCGTTATTGGAGGCGATGTGTTTATCGGCGGGGTACTCTCTGTTGGTGACGCTACAAGTGGTTCATCAGTTACTGCGCTTGGGGTTCCAATTGTGAGCAGCTGACCAGTTGTAGGCTCTTGATTCCCAATGCTCGAGGCCGGGGTCGGAGTAGGTGAACTAGGACAGTCCACAAATCCTCCCATACAACCAATGATACCTCCTATACCGGTACTCGTAGAACTCGAAGATGGGGAAGTAGTTGGGATCGTTGTTGGCTGAGGTGAGTGAATTGGGGGCGAGGTTGTGGCGGGTTGACTTGGAGGTGGGGTAGATGGAGTACTGGGGGTGCTTGGTAAATTCGTGGTACCTGGAATTGGAGTCAGAGCTGTTTGAGATAGGACGCCAATACCAATGGAGGCCCCGGGAAGAGGTCCCGTCGGAATTGACAAGATGTTAGACGCACTAGGGTCTGAGGATTGTGGTGGCTTCTGAGTTGTATGCGTCGAAGCTAAAGCTACAAGCGGAATTAGCTCTATTTCAAGACTCGTTGCGGGATCTTGGAAAATAGCGATGCCAGTAAATGCAAGCTCTGATCCACTTCCAGTGGGAGACATAACGTTACTTGGGGATGCAGACGGTGACGCCTTGGGGATTGACGGCGAGGCGGTTTGTCCTAGGACAACTGTCCCAGGAACCAGATTTGTTTGGGCATTTTGGGCTGTGATGCCTTGGGGAGCAGATGCAGGAGGCTGGGGTGTAAAGTGGTACGTACTAGAGAATGTAGACTGTGTCGTCGTCGGCGGTGACGGTGAGGGGGTGTTTTCTGCGAGACTTAGAGTCAGGACTGATTCGGGAGTTTGAAAGAATTCGACTACGCCTGCATCGGATGTGAAATCAATAATAGGGGAAGACGAACCAAGTAGCGAAGACGGTGTCGTCGTTATTGGCAAGGATGACGAGGTAGGCTGGCCTAGGGTTTTACTTGCGTCAAGAACTGTTTGGGAAGTTTGGAAAGTTTGGCCCTGGGGTGGAGCTGCATCTGATGTATGAGAGTGAGATGTGGAATCATGGGTAGACGAACTAGGTGACGAAGACGGGGTTGATGTCGGTGGAGTTGTATGCTCATAGTCAGGAGTTGCGAACGAGGGGGTGGAATGACTTGGCGAGGATGTTGACGATGGAGCAAGTTGAGCAGATGAAGGGGTTGATGATGGGGTAGAATGGCTTGGCGATGGAGTTGATGGCGAAGGGGTCGATATCGGTGTTACCGATGGAGTTGATGGCGAAGGGGTCGATATCGGTGTTACCGATGGAGTAGCATGTTGATCTGTCGTCGGGGGATCTGAAGCTACAGCTGGCTCAACGATAGTAGATGTGAATAAACATGTTTTTAGGCCTTGTATTTGGTCCATTGGACGGCCGCTGGTAGAAGTGATTGTTTCTGTACATTGTGATTGCGCGGTAGTGGCATCTAATGATGATGTTGTTGTATGTATCGACGTTGTGGTGGAGACTGTTGAATTGGGTTCTGGTCGTCCCCTTTGAGCCAATATAACATCTAAAAAATGAATCAGCATCTAATCAATCGCGTTGCGGCATGTGGTTTGCGCATGATTTCCAATACTCACCTAGGCGGGGACGTTCATTGAGCTGAGCGGAGGCCCTGAGAGCCAAAGCTCCGACGGTAAGGAATTTTAGAAAATACATAATGAGAGAGCGAACCCAACAAATACATCCAGCCCATGGAACAAACTGTTATGAGAGTGTAGACATGTTATTCAGACGAACGAGAGAAGAGACGACGAAAGAAAGATTGAAAGAGGACAAATGGGTTTTGTTCATACTATTTGATCGTGGTTTGGGTAATGAGGCGGAGCTCTGTTGCTCATCACCAACTGCGGACAAGGGTCAGAAGTACTCTCATTTTAGGCCCAGATCCAGTGACGCGAGGGGCTGGAGGAAGCTTGAAGGGGCCTGCGAGATTGTATTGAAAAGGCCCCATTCTCACGCCGCCCAGACCCGTTTTGATCTTTGGGCCCTTATTAATAGGGAAGGTTGCTTCCTGAAATTGAACCACATGGGCAGTGCTGCTCCTTTATTGCTATGTTCATCGTGGAGAGGGGATCAATCCGAACAGAGGGCCAAAATTCGCCGCGTTCCCCTGGGTGGCTTGAAGGCGTTTTTGGTGTCAGTGTTTAAAAATAACATGGCAAAGTGGCCCGAAGGATCGAGTTGGGAAGCATTCCTGCGGGGGACATGCACAGCAACAGAGATCATGCACTGTGATTGCTTCAACGGGAAAAGGCGTGTGGCGGGTTAGTAAGCCGCAGTCAGACTTTGGACGATTTGGCCAATCATATTGTATTTTCGGGTCGCTAGTTCCGTGGACAAATCAACTTAGGAATACAGTACTGGAACTCTGCTGCGGTCAGCTCCAATTGCTAGTCAGGGTCGCATTCTCGCTACGGTAATAGGAAGGGCTTGTTTTGCTGACCTTCTTCGTTAGGTTCGCCTTCCTTCCTCCAACCAACATCCACCGGCGAAATTCAGCCTCCTTCTTGTCTGCCGTCTTCCAATGGGATCGGAACTCCAACCTGAGGCTGTTGCTTGGGCCTCCTTTGAGTCATTTCCGAGCCTTCTACCGCCTCAGCCTCGTGGTCTTTGTTTGAGCCTCTAGGTCTTTCTTCTCTGGCTTCATGATTAATTCTCATGTGTCGGACATTGCAATTTTCAATCCGCCCAACCGGATTCCAAAATGAGTTTACGAGTCGCGGCCTCTTCCTGAGGCTCCCAATCTACAGCCTTGTTGTCTGTGCCCGAGTCTAAAGGTCTGCTCTGACTTCACGATAGTACTGTAATTGTCTCGCATCATCAACGTGCAGCTAGCAAGAATGGACGGCTGTCAACCCATTTGGCATTTGTCCTCCAAATAATTCTGATTCAAAATTATGCTCTCTGTCATGAGTTCATGGATAACCTGAAGCTCAACTAAGGAAGCTACTTTTCCACTGTATCTACTTTGATCTGGATACCTCACCACAATGTTGGTACTTGAACTTGAAACTCAACTCACTGCAACCCACCCCTCTACCCCAGTTCTTCTAGAACCTCTTGTGCATGTTTATTTCTCATCGGATTCTATTATTATGCCGATTTTATCTCTACGTGTCTCAAGTCGCTCTATCCGTTGGCGTGCATGGAGGAACGCTTCCTCGTTATGGGGAAGGGTGAGAAGTCTGTCTCTACCCATCCATCAATGTTCCCTCGCAGTACTAAGAAGCATTGCGCCCCACCTGCTCGTGAATCTGGTTTACCGCGAAATGTTCTTACGGAATGTACTGTCAGCTTCAATATTCTTCCAATACTTTCTACTTTCGATAATATCGGGGGCCGTCGGAGCAGCCACCGCCTCATCTGAGATCCCAAACACAATCCCTTCCCCCCTCCGTCCGAGAATTTTGTGAGTTCATGAATAATCAGCCCTACATGGGAGGATCAATGACTAACGCCTTGGCCAGGATGGAAATGACGGGCCTTGGTGAGAAAATTTCTCGAAGCGATGTATTTCTCATTCCGTGGCAATTTGCAGGCTCTAATCCCGAATTTTGCTCTGGAAGAGATATCTTTCGAGTAGAGCATTGTCTCGAAGCTCTTATAACTCCTTTCGGCTCAGTCGTGCCATTATGGGGTAAACGCTGACTCCGAGATTTTACGGTCCAGTTTCTTTCTTCGCATTGGAACTCCCCCTCAAGTCGTTTCCGTGTTGATTTCAACAGCCGGAAATCAACCTTGGTAGAATTTCCCCTCCTGAGTCCTGTTTCAAATTCGAACTCTTCCCCGTCCCTAGTTGAGTCACGCTGACTACGAGATTTTCACAGGACTGTATTGCCACAAGGCTGTTCAAATGAAGATTGTGTAAAGAGTCGCGGAGGCGTCTATGCCGTGAACGGATCTTCTACATGGTACTTTCTATCCTCTCTAAAGTCGAGAGATCTCCATACATAGAAGTCACATGGAGCTCGCAGGAAACATCGTGCCCATATGATATGATTGGCAGCATCATTGGTCACCTAACTAATGTCTCACAGGGTTCAAAACAACTTTTCAAGCTCAGGTATCTTTTCTCTCGCATTAGAGACGAATCTTGGTATCGGAAGGCAACGGCCTCTACGGCTATGACAGTGTCGCACTTAGCTACTTGGGCTCTGGATTACCTTCCATCAGTCACCAAGTTGTAGCTGGTATTGCCACTCAAGACTTTTGGATGGGCTTGTTCGGTCTCGTAAGCAATTCTCAGAGGAGTCTATTTCTTATTTCGTCTGATCTCATATATTCGACTGCGAGCTTTACCGCAAAGCGAGTGTCTTCGGAGTAGAGATATGCCTAGGAACTCATGGAGCCTCGCTCCGGGCTTCTTCTCATCCCAATTAAGCAATACTGACTCCGAGATTTCACAGAATCCAGCAGCAACAAATTTCTCCTCTTTCGATCATCCAGAGCAAAGCTACCTCGGAAGCTTGAAATCTCAAAATATGATACCATCTCTATCGTATGGGTATACCGCGTAAGTCATAACTGGGAGCCAAAACTTCCCAGACTGTAGTACACATAATCCCAAACGAGTTTGCTCTTGAATGCTTTTCTTACAACAATGTTTAAGAATTGCAAGTGATGTATATTTCGTGCAGAGAAGTCTCTTAGAAACCCCCCAAACTATTTGAGCCATCAGCCATTGTTACTCTACATGCCGGGCAAACCACACCCAAATGAAGTGCTTGCAGACCACATGGCGATGACGGATGCACCTCTATTGAAGTGACTCGCTAACTTCAAGCATCGTCTTCAAACCCAACGATCTTCAAAAATCATCGACAGTGCCAGGAAAAGGGGCGCCGAATGGTGGTGGAGGAGGAAATTTGAGGTTGAGATTTGATTTGAACCTTGATGTTGAGATACAGTTGAAGGCGTCTATTTGAGTTGATTTGACGCTGGCTTTGTTGTGAGTACTTTGGTTTCTTTCGTTGGGTTTGGGAGGGGGATGAGCTTGATGGGTGCTGATGTGCTGAGAAGGAATTGAGTATTAGTTGAGGGTGCGAGCAAGGGATCCGCGAAAAGGGAGTGACAGCGGGAGAGTTCGAAGTGGCTGATTGTTGTGTAAAGGAGGGTGTCTGCTTGCTTCTTTGGATGTCAAAAATTGGATCAAAATCAGAGGGATATTAATGATCGAGAATTCTAATGTAATCGTCGCTTTGTATTTTGATGGACTGGATCCTCGCAAAATCATAATCAGTCTATCTGAGGCCAGCCTGGAGCCACTTACGTGCAGCTCAATCCGTACAAGAGAGTCCCAATCTCACGCCGAACCAAATCCCATTTACGTATGCTTACTCAATCATATCAACATCGTCCTGGGGGGCTACAGCAGCAGCAGTGGTCTCGGTACCGTTCTCCTTGGCACCCCAATAGTCTTCCATCTCCGCATCTAACTCCTCCTGAGTCTTCTTGGGTCTGCCATCTTTCGAGGTTCTCTCTCCGCCACGCCCACCCCCCCTCTCGCCCCGCTCTCGTCTTGCACCAGGTCGTCTACCGTCTCTTCGGCGTGGCATGGGACTACGGGAACGGCTGCCTTTGCCTGGGACGTAGCGATCAACGTTGCTGGGAGGAGGACCAGTGACATCGGAATGACGGATTGGAGACAAGGAACGGGATCGAGCACCAGGTGCAAGTGTAATTCGGTCGGCCAAGGAGCGAGAAGATACGGCTGAGTCGAAAGGGTTTCGGCGGCCTGCGGATGGACCTGCGGGAATGGAAATCAAACGGATAGGTTGACCTAAGATGTTCATAATGATTCAAGCATTTGGAAGGTAGTAATCATACCCTTTGCATTTGCACCATCGAATTCGCGGATAGCTCTCTTTGCATCTTGTGCTGATTCGTAGGTGACGTAGGCAATCCCCTCTGAGCGACCGGCTCTATCATATGTGAGGGAAAGCTTCTGAACCGGCCCGATGCGATTGAAGAGATCCTGTATCCTCCGTAAGTCCATGTTGTATTACAATTTGTCGTGACTTACATCCAAATCATCTTCGGTCAAATCGTAGTGAAGGTTCTCAACTCGTAGCTTAGCGCTGGAGGATTCGCTGAGAGCAGGTCAGAATGTGAGGTCTTGAGGGTATCTGTATCAACGTACTAGTATGGCTCTGGGGAGTATCGTCGTTCTGCGCGAGCTGGTCGGCGTCCGGCTAATATTTCGTGAGCGGGTAACTCAAAAAAAAGGAGGGAGGTGAGCGTACTGTCGTTGTCAAACTTGTCGTGAACCCATTCTCTGCAAACAGTCAGCAGACTGTAGAAAGCAGTCGACACAGTTAAGCCCACGAGTCAATGTTTCTGTTATCATCTCGAATCGACTGTGCGAAAACAAGGAGGGCCTGGGTTAGCTGATGTGTTCAATGTATGTACTTCTCTGAACCGCCTTAAGAGGCGTCGAGCGTTGAGTATTCGGCTGCGACGATGTCTGGGG
The DNA here is from genome assembly GCA_002803225.1 of Gamarada debralockiae. NCBI lineage: Eukaryota > Fungi > Ascomycota > Leotiomycetes > Helotiales > Hyphodiscaceae > Gamarada > Gamarada debralockiae. The sequence goes on along the minus strand of NXFV01000628.1, from coordinate 70,398 downwards.
AGGTCCGCGAAAAGCAATCAGGTGCATGAGGAGTGAGGAGGTGGCTGAACCTGTGATGCAGATGTACGTCAGTACACGTTTCTATTGAGATTGTAAAACGCTTTGCCAACTCACCTTTCTTACGCCATCACGAGGATAGTCAGTGCGGTCATTACGGCGACCATTGCGGCGTCCGCGAGGTCCACCGGTTTTCTTCAGATATGTTAGCAATGTGAACATATCCTTCGAGGCTGAGCCCCGTACCGTCAATGGGAGCTTACATGTCGTTCAGAGACAATCTCGTCGAGTGCGCGATCCATTGTTGCGAACTTCTCGTGAAGAGGTATGGTTTGCGGATTTGAAGTTGAGGTTGATAGTAACTGTGAATGTGGAGAGACGTTGAGGACGTTCCCACGTCGAGCCTTCTCGGCTAAATTAAGCTTAAAAGTGTATCACGTGAAAATTCTGAGGTTTGAGGTTTTCTTTACCATTCGAGAGTTAGGAGCTACCGTAGGATTTGATGTGTACAGTATATACTACAAAGTCGTTACATACGAATGCATATACCACATCCCCCATCCCCCAATGCTTTGATCCACCGGTAAATCCGTACTTCAACCATTGACCTGACCCCTCTACATGATGAAAGCCTTTCAAGGCTGAACCCCTCGTGATTTCAAGACTGGCCAGTCAATTCCCGCAATTCTCAGAATCTGTTAACGGGACAAAACCCAGCTACCCGCAATGCCACTTCCACGTTCTCTTCCAACTTGCTGAAAGCCTTCCCTTCCAGGTTGATTTAACATGACGCTACCTCTCCTGGAAATTTTTTCGACCTTCTTATTGTCGGGCTCTTTGTATAGCCGTTTTTGATGTCCGGTATTAAAGTAACCCTTTTATCTGAAGAGGAGGGGTCAACTTGTGGGCTAATTCCTCGGGGAAATCAAATTGACGAGGAGTTTTCTTATTGGAGTAGTCGCTTTGGCTTTTCTCGGTTTTGCTGAGCTGGCTCCTCGGGAGAGTCTGAATGAACGAAGACTTTTCTGATTGGAAAAGTCGGCTCCTCTTTTTCTTGGCTTAGCGGAGAGGATTCCTCAGGGGAATCCGAAGGGAAGAAGCGTTTTCTCGTTTGAAAGGCCGGTCCGTCATTGACAAAATATTTTCTTATTTGAAAACTCGGCTGTTGCTCTTGGCCTTGCTGAGCTGAAGACTTTGAAGGTTTGGCCTTGGAAGGCTTTGCTTCTCGTCTTATATCTCTGTATATGTAGGAATAGGGAAGGTCGATTTTGGTGTGGATAGCCGGCTTTTTGATAGTCCTGTTGCTGCTCTTACGAGCTCTCCGTTCATTTGTGGAAGAACTACTGAGGAACATGCCAGACTCTGAGACTGCTCCAAAGTGTCCGGTTTGACAGATGACGCCGTTCCTAGCTCCAGAATCACTTTCATCAATTCTTCGATCGTCAACTGTGCTAGGAACAGTTCCGATGACAGTAGTCAATTGCCATATATCGACACCAGCAGGTCCTGGATGCGTATAAGGTGTTGCCGCGGGGATTGTGTCGTCGGCAATAAAAAACTGTATGTAGGCATCTGGTTCTGCGATTTTCCCCAACGCAGAAGTTTGCTGATCTTCTAGTGACCCAGTCGAGAAGTCGAATCGAGCTTCGCCGATTTCGTTGAAAGTTGATTGAGGATCCAGAGAGAGGAGGCCTTGCTTAACCCCCCAACCACCCCCTCCACTCAGGACACGACAGAGCTTGGCGCCTCGGTCCAACCACTTGCCAACAAAGTCAGGATTAGGAACTATTGCTTGCCACTGGACTTTAACTCGGTCCATATCGGATAGCAATTCGTACGGAGGTGACAGCTTTCGGTCTGGTATTGAAGTCTTCGGGACGATTAAAGCCCAAACCGCGATGGTAGACTTTTCCCTCCTGGTTCGACAAAGGTACTCGTCGACGTTGGCTTCGAGCTCCCGAGACGCAGGTCCGGGACCTTCTTCGCCAAAATCAATCTGTTTGACGATGTTGCCTAGCCCACTTACTATCCGTCGAGCTGGTGTTAATGGAATTGCCGGCACACGAATAGAAGGGAGACCTGGCCTCCGACCGTCAAACACAGTTATGGTTTGATTCCTCTTCTCGAAACTTTTTACTTTGATAAAAGAATCTTTCTCGAATCTCCATTTTGATACCAGAAGCGTTGAGTGCCTCCCATTTGAGAATAGCGTGTTTGCCAACGGTAGGACGACGTGAGAGCGGTTTTGAGATGTTGTGGCTTTGGCAAAAGTGAGGCTTGCTGTCATTGTCGGGCTATTTGCCGTGGCAGAATCTTCAACATCCCAAAGATTTGGAAGTATCTTGAAAGTTCGCCCTTGAAGAATAGAAAAGCCTTCTTTTGCACGGTGGCCGACCATATAGGGCATCCAGTCAACATCAGGAGAGAGCCCGTCAACGCATGCACAGAGGACGTCCATCTCAAAAGGGTTTAAAGTCTTATTTTCGATTTGTGACTTCGCCATCTTCCGAGCTAGCTTGTCATTTAGAATCGATCGCGTTATTTTTTCGAGGAAACTGGCGATGAAGGAATCATCTTCGAGCCATTTTGCGAAGCTTGGGGTTGCGAGGATGACAACTGCTTGATCCGGATCTTTCGCAAATACATTCCAATATTTGCTTGTCGTACGAAATCGTTTTAACGCAGAGAGAATTTGTTGCTTGCTCTGGTAGATAGTCAGCACCTGTAACGCATGAAAATGACCCGGTTGAGACTGACAGTGCTCAATGGTTGTTTTGCTAGCAGGGTCACTTGTCGAGGATTGACGCCTTTGACACCTTGGTATTGGCTCCAAGTTTTCTTTTGGAGCGTTGGATTACCATCTGCAACGAATTCGCTTGCTTCTGTGAGCGCTAGGCTGGAAGTTGGCAGTTCGTTGAGGCTGGTACTCTCATTTCCATCACGCTCAGCTGACTTGGAGTGGACATTCCTGAGGAGCTGCCATGGTTGACGCACGTGACAGTACGGATTTCTGATGCTGAGAATTGCTCTCAATGTCGAGTTGGTTGGACGGAACAGCATCTTCTTGGTACCAAGTTACCTCCTCACCCTTAGATGTTTACTTCTGCTTGTCTCCCAGTCTCGAACCTCTGGTTGTCCATGGTAGTGCCAATGAGTGCTGATGATGCTGGGATGGATGCAGAGGTCGACGTCGATGTCGATGAAGATCCAAATCGTAAGCGAATTTGCGAGGCTGAAGATTTTCACGTGACCCGAATTTCTAGAGACATAGGGATGAGAAATGAGACGAAATTTGCATTTTCTCTTGAATGTCAAGCTTATGAGACATATAAGAATCTAAATAGCTAAATGAGATTTGTGCTCACTCATTATATCTGTTGTAAGCATATGATTAGAACACCTTCAGGCACTTAAAGTGATTTGCCAGGAGAATCCAACACGATCGATTTTCCAAGATTGCCCAACAGTCTCTTGATATCCAAATACAATTTTAATTGGTATGCTCTCAGAGTCGTCGTTGCACACCTCATTTTCCATTGTCATTCTCTTAATCCTCCCCTTACCAATCTTTTCGTCTGTCTTTGTTTGGAGTGGCATCAAGCCAAAAGCAACCCAAACCCCTTTTGGAGACGTCAGTTTTCTGAAATGCAAATAGGAATACACCTTGAAATGCAAGGAAGGACTGGAACTACATAGGGTGAACTATATTTTAAGTTTCATGAAAACATGCAAAAGAAATTTGAAGCATAGCTAAGAGAGCAACTCGCGAACTCTCGTGGTCATAGTTGAGACACTAGCGAAAGGGGTAGAATCTCTTTCCTGCTTCCCAATGTCAACGTTGACATCTTGAATGATTAGTAATATTAGAACACTTATTATTCTTGCAATCCGCGGGTTAGATGAGCAAATGAGAACAGTGTGATTCATCCCCTGAGTTCCTTCACACAAAATGCAAACAACGATTAGAGAGACACACTTTAGATAGCTACGTGCTCTCCTCGACGGCCTTGAGTGTAATTGCTCAATTGAAATGAGGAATCAAGACTCAAGTTTTTATGTGAAGCTTCCTGTATCCTTCAAATCGCTGAAGTAGAACGATCAACTGATATCTTGCGTTCCAATTAACATGGTACCTCTCCTGAAAATAACCTGCATTCCCCGGATAGCATTCCCAGTCAGAGTGGATGGAGATTAGTAGACGAGAGCTACAAGCTTGTGACGAGCCAATAATTCCTCGGAGACTTTGAAAGTTCGGATGATATTGAGACTACAGCTTGCTCAAGAACTTGGAGCCGGGCAGTATTTTCCTGGCTTGGTTGCATTTCACCATCGAATGGGATGATGACAGAAGACTCAAGAAATGCTGTCAAGGCTGTCCTTGAGTTTTCGACAAGGTTCAGAAGAAAAGGTTGTAGTGTTTGTACTCATCGGACTTGAGAAAAAAATGCAGTCACTCGAATTCTAACATGGCCGCACGTTCGAAGTTGAGAAACACTCGCTTCCAGAATCGGGCTGTATACCTTCCCAAAAAGGGGCTCCGAAAGAGTTCCTTCGTGCGCCGTGAGATATTCTTCTGTGGGACCACAAGCTGTGGTGATCCAGACTATCATCATAGCGGTAGTTATTGGTGATTTCATGTCCATTCGCCGGATCTTGCCTGTGATAGAGTTTACTCTCGAATCTACCGGAGGAGTGTGAGTTGTATGAGCGCACGTGATAAGGACTAGACATGTTCCCTGGTAACTGCAAATTTCAGAAAACTCGGAAGCAAGAAATCTTGCTTCGCTGTTCAATAATTTGATCAAATATTGATCCACGAGGATCCGCTCGTGATATCAAATGTCCAGGGAAAAGGTTTCGGACAAATACTACGCGAAATGAAGTTATTTCTGAACTTTTGGCTTAAATTTGTACTTTCGTACTCGGGCAAACAAGGCTACGACTATTGGTGGCGTAACCTCTGATTGTCAATTTGAAGGGTGAGATAAGCAACGGAGGAGACATCCTGTTTGATGCGGCTTTATCCCTTTCAAACAATTCGCATACTCATCGACTCCTGACTCCTGCTTTCCAGCGGGCCCGGGAAAGAGCGGAAAGGGGACCTTGCAGGCTGTTGCTAACGCTGAAAAGTAAGGCGTCGTTTGAGATCTTCTCCCAGGTGGCTATATAACAAAGGTTATTGGCTGGATGAGAAGGCCCCACAGAGGGAAATTTTGTGCCTGGCACTAAAGCCTATCTTGGATATCCGTATAGGTTTGTGGCCTTTTAATCACCTGCATTGGTGCCAGCAAAGGAATCGGACCTCCTCCTGGGGTATGTTGGTGGAGGAGGGGTACACACCCATAATGGTCTTGAAGGAGACGGAAGTAGTGGTGGTGTTGAACAAAGCCCCACTGGCTGAAGGGAAGGGTCGAACTGTTGGTTCAAAAGTTGTCCTGTGCAAAGGCCGACGATCCGCCCAGCCAGCGGCTCAGAGATCGTCAATCAGGCCCTTCGTAGGGAAGGGACTTGCGGCTTGTCAACTCGTTCCGGGTCGCAACCAATTTTATCGCGAATCTCGCGATATCTCTCTAGAGTTTCCACAGGGCTCGTACTCGATTTTTACCGTAATAATGGCCCGGAGGGTCCGAAACAATCATCGGCAACCAGCTGGGCACTACCCCAGCAAGGCTTTTCGAATTTGGACAAGCCAGCTCTCCTTCACTCTCAAGGAAATTTAGCGGGATCTTGGAGATCATGGGACATGGCAATATTTGTTCAATTTCAATGACGAATGTTGCTATTCCTAGAGATCACTATCCGAGATTCAGTGCACTGTCGCTGTGTTTCTGCGTTATTGCCCCGCAAACATCTTCAGGCCGGCGTACCAAGATTATCAGACGAGAAGATCTTTGCTTCTTCTTGGCGAGGGATGAAGAAGGCTGTTGCGCAGGGACGTCCTGATACGCTTCGTATTATTTTTGTGCTTTGCTTGCTGTACATATCCATACGCCGAAGTACTGCCATCCATCAATCAGCAAAAGCAGGCACCGCATCTGCTTCGTTACTCGTACGCATTTCTGCGGGGGTGACAAGCCTGTGGCTGAATTCCAATGCAATTTTTGTGTTAGGCGACCTGCAAGATCATAGATGAGTTTGGTAAAGGAGGAGAAGTGTACGGTAACACCAAGATTGCCCAGACGAGATCTGTTATGCACCTGGGAGAGATTCCAAGGGGTCAGGATAAAAAGGAGGCACTCCGACCTTATCAACTGCCGTTCACCATTTCAAAGATGGTCCTGACATACTGTTTGAAATAGACACTACGATCTCTGAGAAACAGAGGATACCCTGTAAACGGATGGAAATGAACAATAAATTGTAGAAATATTCACCTCTGTTCCGTTCAGCCACAAATTTCAGGCACTATTCTAGATGCAATCGAATTCACCAAAGCTGAAGTAGCGTCGCTGCTCGCTTAGGCCGACGCCTAATTTCTCTTAATTCGATCGACCAGATCAACTTCCAAACATCAACACCATCCCCCATCAATTTTGTTCTCCACACAAACTAAGAGTCTTTTCCGATTATTCGAAAACTCTGTCTCAATAATTGAGGCGTCCACTCCTTTCACCAACGATTCCTTTCAACGTCCAACATACATTTCGCCCAAAGATCGCTCCCATAACCAGCCTTTTGAGAGACCACTGCGACCTTTTTATCCACCAAGTACGCCATCACCTCTCCTCACCCAACAGAACAGCGTGACATCTTTGGTTGCATCAAATTGGACCGGTTCTGGATATTAACATCAATTGACCAGTTCTCTTCCCCCTCCTCACCCCGAGACTCGATCCACGACCGCAAGCGATTTGAAAAACTGCCACGAACCTTACAAAACACGAACTCGACGACAGCGAAACACAATTACTCCCTCTATAAAGATCCTATGATTTCCTGTTAGCGTGAGCCTTGCGGCTGTTGGAGATGGCAACGATGACATCAACCCAACCTGGCGAGAGCCAAAGCCCGATTCCCAACCCGCCATTCGTCTTTCCTGCTCGAGATGCCCTCTCAAGCTCTGCACCGTCTTCCTACTCCAGAGCTACTGGCAGACGTCCATTCTCGACAATCGAATTGTCTGCTGGTGGATTGGAGGAAAGAATGGCCGAAGGCGACAAGCGACGCTCGATACCCGCAACCCTCCCCACGTTCTCATTCAATCCTTCAGCTTCAACCGTCGATCCTGAGTCTGGCATGACATCCCCTCCCGTTTCTCCAGGTTCGCCGTCTCTACGAACTATACCATCGCGCCATCGTCGGGGAACTTCCGAGTTCATTGGCGGAAAATCTGGGAGCGGAATGAGTCTCATGAGCACGAGCCCGACCAAGTCAGAGAACACTTTCAGCCTTGCGAATCCATCTGCTCGACGTGGACATGCTCATCGTAGAAGTGCTGCCGTCTCAGCTCATGATATTTCCATGATCCTGAAGCCTAATAGCTCTCTACCCCGGGGAGGATCGGCCCCAACCAGTCCATCTGACATAGAACACCGACAACCGCCCTTCGCCAGCTTTGAATCCACAAGTAAGACTGAGCCGCCGTCTACTGAGAGTAGCAGAGCTACTAGCCCAGAGAATCGAAATCTGAATCAGCTGAACCGTGCTCGAGTTGGATTTTCGGACAATGTCGAGATTATCCCTCGCCCATTATCTCTTGTATCAAGCGAAAGTTCTTCCACGGCAACAATCCGGGGACACTCGGTCTCTGGAAGCCTTACGTCCATTGTATCCGGTGGCACTTCCTCCCCACTGTCAAGAGAGCAACGTGCATCGAGTGAGAGGGGGATTGAGGCTCGGCCCAAAAGTGCAGGACCAAGGTTGGATGGCACTCGAGAAAAATCACCCACTCCGGAAAATCGACCTAAACCCCGCCGCCGAAGCTCCAATCCGCTGCTCAAGGATGCGATCCCCACGACACCGACGAGCCCGAGATTTCCAGCCAGAAAATGGGGTTTCTTTGGCCATGAGATTGCATCTGGCGAATCATCCCCCAATCGATCCCGGCCATCTAGCGCTGCCTCGTCCAAGGAACCGAAATTACCAACCCCGACACTAGCGACAATCCAAGTCGTCACTCCAGATGTTCCCATAACTTCGCTTGAGCAACCTTCGTCACGCAGATCATCGATATCTAGAAAGCCCAGCACCAAGAAGAAGCAGAAGAAAGTAAAATCATGGGCAGGTTCTATTTTGTCTCGCAAGTCTCGACAGCGAAGTTTGAGCCGCCGAACCAGAACACCCACTCCTCCGCTTCGATCATATCAATCCATGAACGTGGCACCGATCTTTGACTTCAATGAACCTGAACAGTTCGACAACACTCTCGAATCAGCGCCAGCAGCAAAGCCTGAGCTCCAAACAGATTTTACTTCATGGCGACCTCGGCATGTTCCTCAACAAGAAGAGTCAATGAGTCCCATTATCGACCTCGATGCGGCTCTTGGCCCTTTCAATACTCCTTCTGGAAGAGACTCTGAGTGGGATGCCGTCAATGGAACTCCTGGCACAAGTAAACGAGGCAAGAGAATGCACAGTGCAGCTGGAATGGGAAATTTCTTGGGCCCAGGAATGCATTACCATAGAAGAGCGGAATCTGCTCCCGAATTTGAGAATCCTCGATTTGGTCTGCACCGCCTCGGATCTAGTTCTACAATGGCCGATGTATTCGAAGAGGATGAAGAAGATGATGAGTGGGAAGATGCAAAAGCTTCGTCAGACAAAGGATCTACGAGCAAGATCGATGATGAGGACGACACAGGTATGGGCATTGGCATCAAGGTTGTCGATGCTGATGATAAGGGTTCTGAGAAACCAATGGATTGGACAGTCGATGAGACCGGTTCTCAGAGAGGAGTGAAGCGGAAAGGCAGTGGATTGAGTGAGGGAGAGAGACGGCAAGGCAGCTTCAGCGTGAAGTCTGAGCATTCGAGCACCTCTTTGAAGGACGAGCCAATTCTGGAGGAGTTGCCCAGCCCTGTTGAAATTGCGGATGATTCTATCCCTCCCCGACCAGACTCAAGAGCCCAATCATCCGACTCTACCGCTACTCCCCCTTTCCGTCCACGACCTGCTAAGGATCTCGCCCCTGTTGATATCCAACCTTTCTCACTCCAACCTCCCTACCTCACCCCGACAAGCCCCCACTCTACGATCCAATCGTCTTTCCCATCACCACGTTCTCCGTTCTCCTACGATACCCAGCGCATATCCACTGCCCCATCATCAATCACGGATGAGGGTGGCTTCCAATCACTACTCCTGGGCGAACCAGGTCCAGAGTTGAGAATGTCCGTAGACGATGTTCCTTCTCTGACAAGCAGCAATTCTACGATGACCAAAGATAGCAGCAGTCTACCGATGTCCCACAACCCTCAATTCCGTGATGGCCAGCGTTCCGCTTCACTCTCTGCAGCAGTCACCAGAAAGCGATCAAGCATGGCTAGCTTGTCACGTCTCATAAGCAGCTCCCACGGCGAGAAAAGCAAGCTCTCCATCGAGTCTCGAGCTCCACACATCATGGAGTCAGACAAGAAGGAGAAAGGAAGCAAGAGCAAACGCATTAGTCGTATGATGCAATTCTGGAAGCCGAAGGAGGGGAAAGAATCTTCATAATCGACCACCACCACCTCCCCAACCTCGCCGCTCCATCGCTTCCGCCATCCCTTCGACCGTAACTCATCCGGTCACACTTGCATAAACAATGAGCTCATTGCTTACTATCATGTTGATGTTTAGACGATGGGATATATGGTTTTCATGTTCATATTTTCTTTTCATGGACCACCTTGCATCAAGTCGGCACCCTATTTCATGTTTTCATTTTCTCTTTGCAGCGCTTTGAGCGAATATCCTGGTTTGCACAGCATCTCGAGCTTTTGCATGATTCAGTCCAGCGAGCGTATGCATTTGAACCTCTCTCCTGATTGGAAAGATCATTTCTTGAATCTAGACCGAGGTTGCATGGTATTTTGTAGGAGAGACCTTTCTTCTCTCGCATTTTCATGACAGGATGGATGGAGTGGGATTAAGATGAAATTTCGCGTTTGCTTTCAGCTACATATGGCATTATTTGCTCAGACCCCTTAGGATAGGATGGGAGGGAGGACCAGCAATCTTTTCTGTGAGGATTTTCACGGCGATATGGGCATTACTGCATGGCGCTATCTTTGTTCTTGATCTGATGTCTTCAGAGATGTGTGGGATGAGATCGATTGGGGGCTCTCTGCGGTTGTATGTAGTGTAAAGGCATGATACCTGAAGGTACTGATACTGATGCGAACACTGTAATGAATATAACATATAAATAAATAAACAATCTATTGCCATAGTAGTGAACAGTGAAATAACCAATTGCCAACCTATGCGTTTGCGAAGTCAACCAAAGGGTGGCACGCTCTCATTGGCCGCCGATTCTCAGCCTCGGCAACAACGCAGAGCTTCGACCTCGAGCTTCGAAGTCAACATAAAGCCACACGCCTCCATCAACATACCCACGCAGTTACAACAAAACCTCCCTGTCTCGGGCACGAATTCCTAAAGTTTCCAGAACCACGCGCGAGCAACACCAATCAACTCGCACCTCACAAGACGCAAGATGTCCAGCACATCCAAACGCTCCTCATCCTCCTCATCCTCCTCCCGCACACCAACCAAGCGCATCCTAACCGAACTATCCGCCTTCTCCTCCTCCTACTCCCCTCCCAACCCCCCACACCCCGTCATATCCTCCTTGGCGCCAGTATCCCAATCCAACATCCTCTCCCTGCGCTGCATCCTCACCGGCCACACCCTCCCTCCCTCCTCCGGCTACGCATCAGGGCGCTGGCTCCTCTCCATCGTCATCCCGCCCACCTATCCCATCGCTCCTCCAACCATCACATTCGTAACACGGATCTGCCACCCGAATATCAAATGGGAGACAGGGGAGATTTGTTTGGATGTTTTGAAGGAGAACTGGACGCCAGTTTTGGGCATTGTTGGGGCGCTTGAAAGTGTGGGGAGGTTACTGGGGGAGCCGGGTGTGGATAGTCCGTTGAATATAGAGATGGGGGCTTTGCTTAGGCAGGGGGATACAGTGGGGGCTGGGAGTTTGGTGAGGTTTTGGTGCGGGGAGGAGAGGTTTGGGGGGAGTTTGGAGGAGGGTGATGAGGGGACCGGGGCAAAAAGATAGTGTGGGATGGGCGCGAGGTGGATGGAATGGCTGGTTCTGGGATACTGGGCGGCTTTGGCGAGGCATGGAGGGGAAAGGATGCATGGGTAATGGGATTCATGATGGGAGTTTATTGAGCGTCTCTGGATAGCGAGATAGCTGGGTCATAAATAAAGTCTATAAATTGGAAACTTGGCGGACTGGAAAGCGGATTGGAGCGAATGGTTGAGAGAGAGCGGCAAGCTTGTGTTCTATCATGACGAATTTCATACTGTCACGAAGAGGAAGGGGCGTTGGAGATAACGACTCCTAGCATTAGATGTAATGCTGATGGACAAATTAACAGGATTGTACAATAAAAAAAATCCGGGAAGCGGTCAATGTCTTCTATGGTACTATAAAACTGGACACTTGGTCACAAACTCCTCGATGGTATACACAAGCCAATTTCGGGCTTCAAAAATGCTATGCCACAAACGCCATGCACAAAAACTAACACAAAATCGTCTTTGCAACTTTTCTTAGCTGTCATCAGTCGATGTCCTCCACGAATGTGCTTGGATTCCTTAATATTCTAGCGAGAAGGTATGAGTAGGCTGTGCCGGACATACCCTCACTCATTGTAATGGTAAACCTATTTGTACGTTAGATTTGTATTGAAAAGCGGATAGAGGAAGGTACCTTATAATTTGGTAAACCAGTAGCACTCCATCCTAATCTCTTCGCCATCTTCGCAAATCCTTCCGTCTCAATCAGGTGGTAGAAAGGAAACGGTGGGAACATAGCACCATCTCGGTGCACCTCTGCCTTCACCAATAACGCCGTTCCTCCAACACCATCAAGGGTAACCTCCTGCTTTGGATCCCCTCCTTCATCTGCCATGTATGCCATCAATGTTCGATATGTAGCCATATCATGATATCCCTCCAACAAGATCTCATCCGGACCCATCTGCTCCCCAAGCTTCCTCGCTGTCTCACTGTCCTGCCAGCTGTTGAAATCGTATGGCCTCTCCGCAGGCTTTTTCGTCTTGGGGTCGATGAACCTCTGGAAACAATTTGGCACGATGATTGCTTTGTCGTGTGCTGCCAGGTCTTGAATCAAGGTTGGTGGGCTCTCGATAATATCGGAATCCAGCCAAAGAACCCAGGATGTGGAGGGACCAAGAGTTGTGAAAAGAAGAGAATTCCTGGCTCTTGACATAGCTGCCCTGCGTGCCTTCTGGTTCTCCATCTTGTGTCTCTCTGCCTCGGTCTGCGAAGCCAGAGGAGGGTCGAAATCTTGTCGTTCAATGATTATGCTGGCAAATCGATTCTTCTCCGGTCCTGACTTCTGCGTCTTTGTGATTTGTTCCTGCAACTGCGCTGTGGCAGCATTTCCTTCCCGATTCTTTGGGATTATGAATGCCAGAGTAATCAACTCATGGGGATATGAGAGTTTCAGAAGGTTGTCCCAGTATTCCTGGTAGAATCTTGCAAGAGGTGTCAAGATGAGGACGGTCTCTCTGTTTCCAACCGGATCACTCGTACTCGTGAGGTTGTTCATGTGGTAATGTACCACTGGAGGAGGTATTCGCTTGCCATTCGACTTCTCGTTCTGTTTTCGAAAGGGGGACGTAGGTGGTGAGAGGGGATTCGAAGCCGCACTGGCTTTTCGTACTTGCTGTGCAGCCGTATCTGAACTCGATGGCGACAGTAAAAAGACAAATATCACCACACATAATACCACGCCCACGATGATAGTGAGCGGGTTTGTGCGCCGCAACCGGACGGGGCCCATGGCAGCGTTGTACTGTTGGGTGTCCTCAATTCGATGTTTTTTGATGTCCTAAAAGTGCATGTGTCGAATTCGAGTGGCCAAGACCCGGTAGAACCGCAATTCGTGTCGCGCGAGCCGGATTGCTCCTCTTTGAGAATGTCGCAGATCAAACGGTCATGTCCCCAGTGTGGGGGAACGTTGGGTTGACTGCGCCGTTAGGAATTTGTGGAGGACACTTTTCGATAAGTCATTGAAAAAAGGAGCCGTTGCGGCTGGGTTTGGCTGACTGTCCATCCGTGAACATGCATTTGGGACTAAAATGTTTCCATGTCTGAATTGGGTTTAGGGGCACATTTGGAAGAGAGATCACAAAGTTTGATATGAGCTGACCAGACTGACAGAAAAACTACATGGCATTACTATTATTGAGAGGAATTCTGAAGGCTTTCTTCTTCTCAAATTACTCTGAACACGAATAGCTCTACTTCCAAGGAAATTGGTCACTCCAGGCGAAAGAAACTCGGATTGATGAGAGATTTACCTCCGACAGTTCTTGTGGCCAAAGGCCGTTTCTCAAGATCTATTTGTGTTCCAACTGAGTATTCGAGGCTTTGAGGATCCTGATTCCTGAATAGATGATTCAACTTTTGCCTCCCAATTCAGCCATGGAGGTCTCCTTATGCTTCGTCTGATAACCTATGAAAGTTGCCTCATTCATCAAGAGGTACTTTATCTGGGACCGCTTCCTACACCCATGGAAGCCGCAATGCCTCAATATCATCGTCGACTCAGATCTGGATAGCCTCGATCCGCAAACGGGGTTGACTCCCATATGGAGTGAGGATTTCCTCCTGTTGTGATCCGTCACGTCAGCATACATTGATCCGTTGACCCGCCTCGTGGATTCTACCAGAGGATTTTGAGAAACAGCATGGCCAAGGACTTGGTCCGAGAATAGGACGCTGTTTGTTTGCTTCAAGGTAGATCTGCAGATGCAAGAGAAACTCGAACTTCGGATAGGAACATATCTCGACGGTTCAATGCTGGAAGAGTCAGCTGATCACCCGTTTGCTCTCATTAATAGGGGTAAGGGGCATGAGCACGAGCCACGGGGCAATTCGACAGTTGACATGAATCGCTTCTCCGAAGAACTCCCTGTTTAATAAACCTGTTACATAGAGTTTGATGCTCCTGCAAGCAACCGCATTGACAGGTGTAAGAATACACAATTACCGTTGAGGAACGGAAGCGTCCGAGTGGTAAGGACGGACAGTTCCTACGGCAGTTGAAACATGGCATGAAATGAACTCCATTGCGCAAGATATTCGAGGATGTGATGTGTTACACCAGTCAGGTGGCAGCATCCAGCCAAATCAGCGCAAACAAAGCCATGATAGGCGGCATGGTGGTTGCATAAAACCGAAAGAAGCGATGATGCACCCGAAACTGTGGGAAGGTCCTCTCGTACTGGCTGATTCATTCGTGTTCTTCACGTGGCTGCAGTGTCACAGTCCAGTCATTCACGGTCATCACGAACTTGACCAATAAATCTAGAGATTAAGCCGTGAAGTGATGTTTCAATGTACCTTCGCAAGCACATGTAAGAGAGGAGAAAAGGAAGAGGACTCATATTGTAGTGACTGGATTCATACAGTAGGATGCAGAGCGCCGACTGACTTTGAACGCATCGGCATAAACTCTGTGATTGGCTGACCCCGGGATTTTAGGAAGTCCCTGGGAACGGAAACTTAGGCGCAAAGCCGATCGATAGCCTGAAGTTGTGGACTGAGTTATTGGAGCTCTCTAAATTCGCAACCCGTATAACAACCCAGAGTCCAGATTCCTCTTCTCTTCCCCTGTTTTCTCACACCACGAAACTCCGATATTAGAACATCCGCTTCAATCTCGCAACTTCACACACCGTCCGGGCAGATGGCTCTTCGAATATTCACCATTTCCTGGCTCGCTTCATAACATCCGCAAAAACCTGCTGCGTTCGCGCTGGACTCGCCGAATGCCTCTCCGCGCGTAGACGCTTGCAGGAGCCCGGATTCATTTACAAGCATTCAGCTCTTATTGCTCATACGACCATCAGTCATCGACCTGGCTGAGCAATCTGCGATTGCTGTACGTTCTACAAATAAAATACCACCAAAAAATCGTCTCGCCAGGTCGTAACTCTATGCATACCCTCGATTCACGATAACACAGCAGTCATGGAGCCTGTTCCAGAAACCGAGAGAATGGAGTTTACAGCTTCTCCTGTTCCTACTCTTCGGATTCAAGCTTCCTCGGTCTATGACAATCAGAGCAGCGAATGCGACGGACGCATGAAACCTCCTACGATTCGACGATCCACAGATCCAACCCCTCAGTCGCCACTCTCCCCCGTCTCTTCCTCTCCCTTTATACCATACAGACCGCGGAATACTTCTCCATACTCTCGAGGGCATTTGAGATCAAAATCTACACAAAGTGCTCTGGCTCCTGCAATGTCGCGGGCTCAGTCACTTCCAGGGTTCAATGGAGCGGGTCAGCTACTCATCTCACCACAGAGACGTCCCTCAAGTCCTGTCGGTTCCCCAAGTCGAGTTCGCACGCCCAGAAGGCCAGTTGATGATGTTTTTCCTGGTCTGCCAAACCGAGCTTTGAAAGATATCAGCGAGAGCTCACCAACTTCTAACGACCAGACCCCCAAAGCCACCGAGCGAAGCAGCTCCCCAGTCCTAGGACTACCCCCAAACTCGAACTTCCCTCGGAATCGCCGTCCGTCTTCCCCGCTTCGTTTTCTCGCTCAGCAGAATGCTACAACTGGCATCTCCACACCGTCTACACCATCCTCGGTTACGTCCTCTCCCTCATACCAATCCTCGAAATTCGACTCCTTTCTGGGTACGAACACATATTCTGGCTCTCTCAGCTACCCTGGATCATTCGCTTCCTCCTCTGTTCCCTCTACTCCAACCTCCGCCAGATCTCGAAGTCCGAGCATATCAAGTTTGGAGACCATACCAGATTCACCAGATGCGGAGGAGGCTGCTTTGGAAGCGGAGAGAATTGCACAGCTGAAGGCAGCGGCAGATGCAGCAGACGGCGTGGAAGACTCGAAGGCAAAGGCTGCATTGGAAGCTTCAGGAAGTCGTGGCAGAACATTGGGAGCAGCGTTTGGGCGTGACAAGCGGAAGCGATGGAGTGTATGCGGGGCGGAACGAAGGGGCGATTTGAACTTGGATACGATATGGGAGGACTGAGCCGTGAAGACGGGAACATTGGAGACAAAGTTTTGCCGGAGAAAGAAGAATTAGGGCTCGACAGCGAGTTCCTGAGAAGGGATGAGCCTCAAACAAGTGTGCAGCAGGGTATATGCAGGCGTCAAGGTCTACGCTTACACCGTAAAGACAGGCACGAGGACTCAGTGTTTTGATTATGAAGTTTCCTTATTCTCAAGATTTTTGAGAACGATACCCATTGCATTTCTCGATCATACAAGCGTGTCAAGGTGCATAAGGGATTTGGCATTCTGATTTGGAGTACGGGAAGGCGGAACTTGTAAAGATGATTTCCCAATTTGTACATGAAAGCATAGGAAAGATGCAAGTGGTGCGTACGATAGATTGACTACAATCAATGCAACCCAAATCCTTGCAAAGGGCGAAAAATCTAGTAATGTGTCCCTGTGAGCGTGCCTTGTTTCGCTTTGTTGATGGCTGATCCCTTGCACTTTCGCCTCTTGTTAACATTGGACATACCCCTAGGAACGGGAACATTGAAAACCCTAGAAGCAACCCTTTTGGGGTTATTATTAGATGGAGCCTCAAGTCACTAATTGCTGGGCATCAGTCAACAACCACAATCATTCATCCATCGCCGGTCACTCTTGTGATACTTTACCATGTTCGTTAAGAACATCCACTCACCATGCAACTTGTAACTATTCTCAGTGCAATAGCGCTTCTATCCCAGATAGTCTTTGCCATCCGCAGAGCCTCGAAGTTGTATCTGCCTCACACTAGCTAATCGGATCATCGGAAAGAACAGAGGAAACAAAAACGTGCCCACCGCCATTAGCCCATTGACAAAGCTGTACTCCCACTTGCCCCCGCTTGTCAATGGAGCAGTTGATGGAACCGCTGGACTCGTTACCACTTCCGCGTCATCAAGTTCCTCAACTGCCACGGCCTCTACTCTTGCAACATGAACTCTGCCGATCTCCTCGAACTCCACCCCTGTTTCTTCAAGTCAACTGAGTTCATCTAGCTCTACTCTCGTATCGAGCCTCCCAAGCATTCCAATTTTTAACTTTACATCTATAGGCATTTCAAACCCCCAGATCTTCTCATCAGCTGTCAGCCAAGGCATTCAGACATCTACAGCGATCGGCGTTTTGACAGCGACCACCGCCCTACCTGGTTCTTGCCCAGTCGGCACCAATACCACCATCATGGTAACTGCTAGCTACACTAGCACAAGTTATGTGCTCGTCTCCAGCACAACAGCGTCTAAGCTTTCCTCTTCCTGGTCCAGCTTAATGACAGCTGTGACGTTCATCCGCCAGTTCGACATCAATCCTCACCTCGACACTCCATCTGTGTAGCAGCAAAATCAAGAAGGATAAAATGGATAAGACCACAACAACAATTTCCCCCAGTTCCAGCTCTGCTTTTTCATCATCCAATTCTCTCGCCTCTGCTACGTCGTCAAGCGCAGCAGGACTTCTAACCACTCTCTCATCTATAGCCCTCAACTCCATCTCCTCCCCCAGCTCAGCATCATTAGCAGGAAGCGTTCTGACAAGTTTCTCGTCCTCCTCCACGACCTCCATTTTCTCCAGCAGTCCCTCCGCAACCTCCGTTCTCGTCTCCAGCTGCCTGGTCTCTTACACGTCCCCGTCCATTCCGATTCCCGTAGCGTTGACTGGGAACTCACCAAATATCCATCAGAGCTCTCTTTCTACCCCTTTCAAGCAATACTAGCTCAAAATTTTGGCAGTGATGACCGCAGCACCAACCACCAACCACCAAGCCGGCGCCTGCTCCTCTGTTCTGTGGTCTCCATGGTGAGAGCGACGACAATAGCTTCATTGCCGAGTTCGATTATTCTGATGCTGGGGTTGCGGTTACGCTGAATAGTTGTTGCGAGCTTTGTGAAGTGGGTTTCTCCTTCCACTTTCTGCCTCTCTTCCTTAATGCGAGCATTTTTGGACACATGCTGATAACGATGCAGGGTGCATTTAGATATGACATGGGCTGCAAATCATACGAGTTCTTCCCCGAACCCTGTGGCCAATGCACCAAGATGCACCTCTATGGCGCAAATGTGGAGAATACGCTGCAGAGTGTTAATGATTATGTGCCGAATGTGTTTTATGATATTGGGTGTGGGAATCCTTCTCCTTAAGTGAGTGCGAGGGTGGGAGAAGATTGGAAGACAAGTAGACAACTCCAGGGTTTTGAGTGTTGGCAACGCAGAGAAGAGGTAGAACTTGGTTAACGGTGGGAGTGGAAGTAATGAGATAGTGGTGGGGGTGTTCGTTTACATTGGCTTTTGTCACATTTGAACTGTTGGATTTGTTAGACCTTAGAGGGTTCAAAGCACAATGAATAGATAAAGATAGCATCCTTAACACAGTAACACTCATAGAACTCTAACCTAGAACCAAGGTAGGTAAGGGGATGCCGCAAGGAATATCCCTTCCACTTCGAGGGATACTTCGGACGTCCGACCCCAAGTATTCAAAGTCGATTCAGTCTCTCCCGAAATTGAACTGGTGCAGTTTTCTTGCAGATCATGTTCATTAAATCTAATCGAATGGTATTCGTCTCAACCCATCTCCACCACCACCCGTTCGCTTCTTCATCTCCTGCGCAGCAGCAACACTACTTGGCACTTTAATCCCACAGCAGTCACCCCAGCTGTTCATCTGATGAACATGTCTCATCCCATCAACCATAACAACCACCTCACCCCCCTCCGCATCATCTTCCTCGCTCGGAACCCCATATTCTTCTTCCGTACTCATACCTTCTTCAGCCGGAACCAAGCTCCCAAACAAGAAATGCTGCATCACGGGCAGTTTCTTAAGAACCTCAGCAACGAACATGCGTCTCATCCCATCCTCAACCTTCGACCATGATTTAGCGGACGATATATCGTCCAGCATAGGACTATGCCATCTCAGCCCCTCCACATTCTTAACGCTATTCACAAAATTGACTTGTCCCAAGTACAGATAATCTTTTCCATATTCTTCCAGTATGAGACTCTGGTGTATCGAGAGCGGGCGTATGAAAGGATGATGAAGCAGCTGCGAAGCCCCAAACAAGAAAGGGAGAAATTGATAATCGTCCAAACCCCAAACACCATGCGAGCCAGCGGGTTCTAAATAATACGTCTTTTGTATCAATCTCATCAAGTCAAGATATCGCGTGAAGACTTTGAGTACGAGGGCCCGAAAATCAGATGGCGTGACGATTTTCAGTTGGTAGAGACATAGTAACCAGAGCATGAAATTCAACTCGTGTCCAGATCCGTAATCTATCCGTGTGCGGTTCCCGAAGGATTGTAGGAAGTAAGTTGAGACTTCGAGGATTGCTTCGTCTGAGGGGACGCCGAGTGATTTGTGCCAGCTTGTGTGTTCTTTGGCTGCCAGATCGAGGAAATCGCGGAATCCTTTGTTGCCGAAGCGGGAATCGCCTTGTTCTTCTGGTGGACTTCTTTTGGCTACATCTTCGACTTTGTCGAGTATTTCTAGTATGGTCTTGATGGCGGGGCTAAGATCGTTATCATGGACTGCTGAGATGGGTGTGTCGATGACGGAGTCTGTGAGGCCGAAGACGAAGGCTAGAAGGAGCTTGTAGGCGGGGGATGCTAGGAAGATATCATGGTCTTTCGACGAGAGGATCCGTCTTGTTGGTTTCTTGAATGTTATGGTCGAAAGATCTGGAGGCGATGGCAGATTTGGAGTTTCTGGGACGGGAAGGGGATTCGAAGGAGGAGCTGCTCGGCGACGTGGCTGTAGTTTTGGTAATCGATCTCGCAGATCTGGGATAGCTTGAGATGGTAAGGCCTTGGGTGTTTCTGTGTCTGTTACGCTTGGAGGCATTTTGAAGTTGTTGGTGTTGAGGGGTAGAAGGGGGACGATCCATCATCAATGGCTTTCTGGCTCACAGGGGCCTATTTTAGCGGCGGCTGATCCCGCTTTTGGCGCCTCCCGAAAATCCAAGCTGCGATTTGGTTTTTCTTTCGGAGCTCCAGATTCACGGCTTTCGCACTCTCGAATCTCTACCTCGTAGTGTTCGCCATGACGAACTCAGCAGAGCCTACAGCGATACTGTCGCATCTGCACCGCGCAGACGGCTCCGCAACATTCTCTCAGAATGGCTACACAGTCATCGGCGCCGTCAATGGTCCAATTGAAGTTCAACGACGCGACGAGCTGCCGGAGGAAGCTGCTGTGGATGTCATTGTGAGACCGGCAGCTGGAGTCGGAGGTCCTTATCTCAACCCCAAGGTCTTGTTACTATTTTTACTCATCTGGTACTAGGTACGCGGGAACGACATCTTGAATCGATCCTGCAATCTACCCTCCGTCAACTTATCCTGATCCACAATTTCCCCAGGACCTTGATACAAATCACTCTCCAAATCACCAGTACCCCAGAAAATGATGCCGCGGGCTCTAAGCTTGTGCAGGCCAGCGCTGTATGTCGCTCCTCGATTTGAAGGGGCTTTCAGCTAACAGGCTTCCAGAACCTACCCATTCTCCCTGCTCTTCTTCAAACAGCTGTGCTGACACTGTTGTCTGCCTCGATGCCCCTCGCCATGACCTTGACGTCTGTCTTACTTGCGATAAATTCAGAGGGTGCTTCGAGAAACATCATTCGAAATCCTACACTTCAGGAGTCCCAGGGCGCCAACTCAGTCCACGTTTTGGCATTTACATCCCATGGACAACTGTTAGTCGCGGAGAGTGAAGGAAGTTTTACCTTGGAAGAATGGGATGAGGTCTATGAAATTGGAAAGGCTTTATGCTGTGATAATATTGAGACAGACGACAACATGCAAGGGGATGGATTGGAGGAAAATACAGGAGGCATGATGATGTTTGTCAAATCAACACTGGAAGAGAAGGTTTCGGCCGATTTGCATTGGAAAGATTGATCTCCTGGCTGTTTGCCATAAGTCTAGCGTTTCGCCACGAAGTCCTACTGGGTGACTTCAGCTTCCACGAGGACAATCGCTGTGCTCAAGTAAGAGAACGGCCACAATATGCAAATGCATTAATTGCCAAGCCAAATCTCGAAGCGGTTACAGCGAAGACTCCAACTACGTGGATTTGTGTCAACTGGGGCTAGGATCGGACCCGCCTCTTCCTGATTCAAGAAGGATTTCCGTACATAAAAATATCAGTGGCGGGAGGATCTTCTTTGTGCGGTGGTAGAAACACCGAGGCTGGGTTTGAGAAGGGTTGGAACCCCTGGCGAAGCGAGCCGATGTTTCATGAGCTCTCAGTCCCCCAATGAACATCACAACACAGAGTCGCATTTGACACAATCGGGAAATGTTGACACAATTCAAATTCAGGATGTGATAGCCTCTATTTTTGCCACGTGGGGGGAGATTCCCAAGGACTTGAAGCTTTCGTAGCCGCATACGAGATGAGATGAGAGAAAGTCGTCTTGGCCGTCCCAACCATGTATGATCATCCGGTTATTATTCCTCAAGAAGGCCCCCCCTGCTTCCAAACCAGCCCGTCGGCACCCTGATTCTAAACATTATGCTATCCTACTGTCACTGCTGGGCGGGCGATACTATCGCTGGCCCACGCACTGAAAACGCTAGCTTGTCAGGCCGCGGCCTTTTGAGACAGCGCCTCCAGGAACGCCTCATCCAAAACTCCAAAACTCGCTTGTGAACTGACAGCGTTGAAAGGGGAAATCAACTTAGTCAAGTTTCCGTATAAGACAAGTCCAGAGGCCAAAGGTACCGTTGTTCTCCAGTCTTCACCACCAGACCCAAAGCACCAGCTATCAACTCCAAAGCCAAGCTCTGGTAGCTTGTGCCGTCACACTCGACCTCTCGTTTTTTGTGTTTGTTTGATACCATGTTCAATTCTCGTACATAACTTTTTATTGTTGCATTTACACGGCGTCGATTCGATTCATTCCACCACAATAGACCATAGACCAAGCGTCAATTTTTGTCCAATATTGCGTTTTCGAGATACCCTCCTTCGTCCTTCCATTCAGACTATTGGCTCTTCACTGTCATTGTTCCATTATCACAATCACTCAATATCAAAATCCTGCTTTCGACTGCTCTTCTGCACGGCCCTTCACTATCACCATACTTTCGTCTCTTTGTACGCGCCCGACCCAGCAAAGATTTGAGTTCCATTCATCGCATCTTTTCGACGAGTAAGGAAGTACATCACACGAAGCCTTCCTGCATCCTGCAAAGCACATTGCAGCCACTCTTCGCTTAACAAGGAATCGACTGAAATCGGGAAAAGTAAGTTGGCCCATCTTGGCTTTTGACGGTGACAGCCCTCCCGCATCGAACGCCCGTCACGTAACATGGCACCGGGGTAATTCGACCTCGTGGTGATGCCTGTGGATATTGTTCGATGCGGGGAAATGCAATTGGAGGGGTCGAGCTGACAATGTTCCAGTTCCTGTTTAGAAATTCAGAGAAGTTTTGTGAGAGCGGATAAAGTTCCTCGCAAAGAGACTCGCGTCGATTCCGTCACTCATCCGAGAGACTTCGGATCCACCTCACGACCGCTTTCAACAGAAGATAATTAATCACCCCGCCCCGATTACTCCTCTTCAACTCGATACCGGTTGTTTGACTCTTTGGATTAAATTCCGTCTTCCTTCAATTCAGGAGGTCATCATCGTCCCCTTCCTCGTCAGCATTACTTCACTGCAGTCAGCAAAGGCCCGGAAAACCTTATCGCCGGATCCCCGTTTCCCAAAATAATTCCGGCCGCCTCTTTCCAAAAATGTCCGACTTACGTTCTCCAACTTCACTTCATCCAGCTCTTGACCGACTTACTAAGCCCGACAATCTTTCCCTCCCAAAGATTGACGAGGCTGCTACATCCCAGTACTTAGGCCCACCTTCGCCCACTGGACAAAATGGATTGAATGGCGCCCCGAGAATTGGAGATTCGCTCCGCGAATATGCCCAACAACTCGACCACATAAACACTTCCCATTTCTCTTCGAATGACCCCGATCATGGTCCCGAGTCAACCTTCTCTGCTGCTACGACAGTAGGGCAGAACTCGCCCAGCGAGTCCGCCTGTTCCGTACCAACATCTCCCACCTATCCATCCAAGGGTGCGAAGTCATTCCAAACCCACCGCAAGAACGCGTTGTCCGTCGAATCGATCCCTCGACAGACTATTATGAAAGCACTGGCATCGGCCAGCAGAAACCATAACCCACAAAACTTATCTCTTTCATCGTTATCTGGAATGATTGCCGCACAACATTACACGGAGAATAGGCCAGGGACGGCAACGTCTCAGAAGCTCTCCGCAGCTTTGTCAGACCTTGCAGGCAGAAATGGAACACCCACAACACCTCGATTTGCCGCACTGCACTCACCCTGCTTTTACCACCAACGATTCGACGATGCTGTCAACATTGACAGAGTGCTGGAGGAGATAAACAGTGATGATGCAATGTCGCATTCCCGTCTCATGCAGACGGCTACCGGTGTTCGAGAAGTGTCCAAACAGCTTCAACGCCGTCCTATCAAGCGGGCTGTCCGGAATGTTATGATTGTCACCAAGGCCAGGGACAATCAACTGGTTCATCTGACCAAGGATCTTGCACAGTGGTTGATGAGCACTCCACGATATGGCTCTGATCTTGGCGTCAACGTCTACGTCGATGCCAAGCTGCGGAATTCGAAGCGATTCGGTGCAGCCGCGATGTTGGAAGCTCAGCCTCGTTTCCAACACCTCCTGAAGTATTGGTCACCTGATCTTTGCTGGAGCCAACCCGAAAAGTTTGATTTGGTTTTGACACTTGGTGGAGATGGTACGGTTCTTTTCACATCCTGGTTATTCCAGCGCATTGTCCCTCCCATCTTATCGTTCAGTTTGGGCAGCTTGGGCTTCCTGACCAACTTTGAGTACGACCGGTTCAAGGAGCATCTCAACAAGGTGATGGGCGAAGAAGGTATGCGCGTCAATCTTCGAATGCGATTCACTTGCACTGTCTACCGAGACGGAGTTGAAGGACAAGAAATGGAGGAAGGAGAGCAATTTGAGGTACTCAACGAGCTTGTCATCGACAGAGGACCATCTCCTTATGTTTCGAACCTCGAGCTTTACGGGGACAATGAGCTCCTCACCGTCGTCCAGGCTGATGGTTGCATCTTCTCAACCCCTACTGGATCAACAGCATACTCACTCTCAGCTGGCGGCTCCCTTGTTCATCCCGATATCCCTGCTATTCTCCTCACACCCATCTGCCCTCACACCCTCTCTTTCCGTCCAATGGTTCTCTCCGATACTCTTCTCCTCCGTGTCTCCATTCCTCGTCACTCCCGTGCCACCGCCTATTGCTCATTCGATGGCAAAGGCCGTGTGGAATTGAAGCAAGGCGATCACGTCACCATCGCTGCGTCACAGTACCCCTTCCCTACAGTTGTGAGGTCCGGAACCGAATGGTTCGACAGCGTTTCCAGAACTCTCCGATGGAACACCAGAGGAGCAATGCAAAAGGGTTGGGACGGAGCTGAGGAGAACAAGGAGGAAGAAGTCGAGTGGGATATTGATACCGATTCAGCATGTTATGCAAGCGAGGAGAGCAGCACCAGTGCGAGTCCCTTGAGGAGGCAGATGAGTCTGCTTGGCATGTAATTCTCTTCAATTCTCACGGAGTTTTGCTAGTTTGTCATGCTGGTCATACTGCTTTCGCGGATACGGTTAGGTGGTCTTCTCAGTATGGATTGCGACGGCGTGGCTACAGTTTAGATAGAGTTCACTCAGTCTGGGTGTAAGAAATAGATAGACACAGACGATTACGAATACATTATTATTCGCTGGGCTAGAGCTCTGGCAATACACTCATACAACGTTTCCTCCCCATTTGCCTCCGTGACATTTCTCTTTACCCGGTATTGGCAAGGCCAATTTTGAAGAGTGAGATTTTGATCTGCAATTTGGAAAGACTCATAATCTGAAGAAGTCTTCGTGGCTTCCTGCAGATCAGCTTTGGATGAGTCAGACCTCGCAATCTCCGGTCAATATCGCCCCATTGGAGATGCTCTACGTACTCCCCGCTAGCGGTACACGTGCTTTGCCCCTCCTTATAAACCTCTCCACCCCACTTTCCAAATCGAGTAGAAATCTCCCCATCCATCAAATGCCCTTCTCTTCCCACCAAACCCTCCCAATATAGCGTCCATAATCCATAATAGCATGACAATATCCTCCCCTCCTCTGTACATTGCCATCTTGGTCAACATCTCCCCAGCTTCTCCTTACGAAGCAGGAATCAGGTCATCATTTGTTGATGCATTCAACATCCTTGCTCCCACAGCAAAAGTCGATTTCTACGACCCTGTGATTAAGGGAGAGTTTCCTGATCCGAGGGAATATGAGTTGATTATTTTGAGTGGTGGCGAGAATGTTTTGAGTGGAGAACCATGGATTGAGAAGGTGGTGGATTTTGCAAAGGATGTTGTAGGGGAGGGGCAAGGGAAGGAGAAGACGAAGTTGTTGGGTATTTGTTGGGGTCATCAGGTTATCGCCATTGCGATGGGCGGTGTAGTTAGGAATCGGGAGAGAGGTCCTGTGGTATGTTCTACGTCCCAGGCTGCATCTCGGTTGTATTTGGAAGCTAATGTTAAGTGCTAATAGGGAGGTCTTGAAACAATGCCTCTGACTGATGCGGGCAAGAAGTTCTTTCCTGCATTTGCTGAGAAAGGAACCTTCGTAAGTTCCAAAGCATCCTATCCCATTGTTTCTTAAACCTTTCCTAAGTGTCATTCTAATATTGCTTGAATCGTTTGCCTAACACCCCTACAGACCTCTACCCAGCTTCACGTCCGCGAAATCGTAACCCCAGCACCCAACTTCATCGCCATAGCAGAAGAAAACGAAGCCTTCATCTCTTCCTCCAACATGGTGTTGTCATTCCAAGCTCATCCTGAGATTATGGGTGAGTTTGCGATGTTCGTGATGCGTAATGGTAATAGTTACGTTCGGAAGGGGATGAGTGAAGAGGATGTTGAGTGCAAGATTGCAAAGTTGAGGGATGAGCAGGATGGGATGAAGGTGCTGGAGAGGGTTTTGGAGTGGGTTAGGGAACCGAGTGCTTGAGCGGAAGACCTCTGCCCACTGGAGCGGTGGATATTTATATTCGCCGCTTCATAAGATTGAGGGGGTTCTTCTTGTTGAGAGATTTCGATCGTTCAAATGACTTGAACGATTGAGGTTGAGGTAACGTTTTGAGCGATTCCAGTGGTTCCTGCTTGTCACTCGTTTTAACTTAAGAATACCCCTTAATTTAATTCTTATATTCCGTTCTGTCTGAAAGCCTAAAATATATTTTTGATGGTCAATAAACCACTTAAAAGGAAATAATCCATGCAATCTGATGTGTTGTCGTCCACCAGTTCTTCGCCATCTATTATCCTTCCATTCCAGTCGCTTAAATGAGATGAAAACTCCATATATTGCTTTTGCGCTTATTCCATCATAAGTCAAGAGTATGCCGTTGGGAAAGTGCTAGTTGTGAAGTGCCAGGTGAGGCGGTGCTAGTCGGGAAAGCAAAGGTGCCAGTTGATAGTGTGCTCGTATTTTGATTCTGTCGTCATGAATCGTTCGGTTGCTATGAAGAATTATCGTTCCCTCCGGGGTGTTCACTTCAAACCCTTCTGAACCAGCATCACATTCTTCAGTTCCTCTTCAAGGTCGTGGTACGGACCACTTCCTCCTCCGGAAAGCAGCACCTTTTCCCATACGAAATCACGATAGCCATGTCTATTAACTTGTCCGGTGCGCGTAGAATCAAATGTAGTGAACTCCAGGCAGAGAGACTGAAGTCCCTTGATCTCTCTCAGACTCGTACATTTTCTAATTTTGGCGAGCACATCATAAGGGACACTACGGCCGTTGTATAGCAGTGCTTGATGGATCAGGCCGCCTGGACCAGAGCTATAGAAGTGATGGGAATGATGGCGAATGGGAACTGCACACCGGTTTCTGTGGATATTGAATTCTAAATGTAAATCCTGGAGTCCGGCGCACTCGGCAAGCATCGCAAAAGCTTTGTTGGGTAAGCTCAACTTCGACGTTTCTTGGACTCTGATGAAAATGTGGACCGACCGAAGGGAGTTCTTGTGAACGGGATTGATCTAGAAGGAATCGAATTAGCATGTATTGAGGAGATGAGTGGAGGCTGATGCCTGAAGGACCGATCGCTGACAACATTTGAGGGATTCCGGCTGGCGATGTGCAAAACATTGCCTCGAAATTTTGTATTTCGCGACGCAAACCATTTTATTTTATAGAAAGGAAGTTGATCAGGAGTGAGATGTATACGTACGACCCAGAGATAGTTGAGCATGAGTCCCGGCGTGAAGCTGAACTGTTTGGCCTTGTACAGCAATCCTCCACCAACAACATCCACGTAGATCTGACGACAGGTCTCGGACATAGCTATGGTATCCCGAGCTGCTTCAGGCCAGTTTGCACTGTAGAAGATGTTGTGTTTCTTCATAGGACTAATAGGCCCATCTCCGCAGATCTTGCTGAGGACAAGGTTCCAGATTTTGTGTCTGACCTCAACTGGAAGCTTGAGCAAGCCGCAATCTTGAGGAGCAATAGCGTTGGCCCATGCAAGAGACTGTAATACTGTCAGTAGCTGGCATAGCAAAGTGAAATTCGGAACTTTACGTGTATGCCTGTCTCGGGAGGCTCAACTTCCCTGCATCGAGCGAGTTTGGCGACTGCGCGCTTTCTGGTAGATGAGGACTGAGCCTGCTGATAGTTAGCTGCCTTTCTCGCATTGGAGCAACGGAATGTGAAAAGATGGCTTACACCAAAGGCATTGAAGCCGGGTCTCTTCCAGTGATGTTTTTGCACTGGAGAAGAGGCTACAGCCTTCTTGACTGTTTTGCGCTTGAATCGAGTCATGTTTGCTATTTGCTCGAGGGTATATTGATGACAAGTTGGTTTGGTTTGTCAAGAGAAGGAGTGAGATCAAGTTTGGTGATTCGAAGTGGGTAGTATAGGAGCCTACGCAAAAGTGAGGTGGTTGCCTCAGCCTTGCGAGGAAGCGAGCAGACGCAGAGGATCGGCTGAGGGGCCAATAGAGAGCGAATAATCCTGGAGCTTGGAAGTGAGTTCTTGTTAACACTTTACCAGGCTGAAAGCTCTCAAGAAAGTGGTAAAAATCAGTTTCCGTCATGTTGGATATGGCGCGGAATACGGAACCATTATGGAAGGAATGACCTCGCTCTACCATTGCGATGAGAGGTAAGCTTCTGCGTACCTCATATCACACTGCAACTTAGCAAAGAGGGGTGGTGGCAGTCAAAAGAAGCTATCGTTCTAAATCGTTCGCTTTAAGTGGACGATTTGAGAAGGGACAAAGGGAGGCACTAGTGCGATTTTAAGGAAAACGTACTCGAGAACCACTTTTACCACCTCAATCGTTCAAATTGCATCGATGTTTGAAAATGTTAGAGCCATCTATCCATTCTAATCGCTCACATGGATTGAACGATTGAGGTTTCATGCTTTTATTATTTATCCCGTGTATCTATGCGTCCTGCCCTTAAAGCGCTCAATAAAAATCAACACTTTGATCTGTGGAGTGTGTGGAGAGAGACTCTGTAAATGTAAATGTGCTGATTTCCCCATTTCATCTCCTTCGGATCATCTACGTTCAGAACCCAATGGAAACTATCCCACAATCTATCCATTCTCAACGTCCCATCCGTCCACCGTCCCGCTTTCTTCTCCTGCAATCTTCGTCTCGCTCGGCATGTATCGCTCATCACTTCCTCTGACTTCTTGCCTGCTGTCTTGGGTTTCTTGCCAACTGGGACCACCATCTTCGCATCCGTTTCCTCATCTGTCGTCTCATGTGTGAATGTCGAGTGCAGTCTCTTCAGCTCAAAACCTCGCCATCAATTTCGCCAATCTCGTCCCGCCACATACCAACGTTCTGCTTGATACCCTTGACTATCTTCTTCAACGACTCAACCAACTCACCACGTCCAGTATTGAACAATCGCTTCCTAGCTCCCCACCAACTGCTCGGCTCCCGTAACCACGTGGACTTCTCTCGATCAGGCCCGACAAACAAGCGCTTGAACATGCCAGTCCATTCCTTATCCGTCAAAAAAGTTGGCTCCAGCTGTCTACACAAACTGAATTGTGCAAAGCCTTCTTGAATCTTTACTCTCTCCTCAACAGGCCCAGGAAGATCATCGAAGTGCATCTCGATTTCGTAGCGAGCACGATTCCAGCCAACGTTCAGATCGATATCAGGGAAGGGTTGTTCTCGTCGCGTTCTCGGCACTCTCGTTCGAAATGGCGGTCGTTGAGGGTCCACCTGCGAAGGAGGCGTTCGATTTTGGAAGGAGTCATTTCAGAATAGTCGCTGTCGCTCAATGTCGCTTGGTCGAGGATTCAATAATGTCGGAGACGCTCGTGGTCGGTGACGAGGCTCGCGGAAGTTCGCCTTCAGAGTCTACTTTGTCTATGGCTACATAGCATCTTGACGTCTTAAAGACGAGGTTATCAAGGATCGACATGCCATGAGGGTGAGGTCTGTGACTGTTCATCTGAATGCAAAGAAGGATGGCTTTTACGGGGGGAATCGTGCCTTGGAGTGGGATGCTAAACGTGAATGGGAAGTCAGTCATTGTCTGTGATTGTCGGTGTGGCCGTGATCTTTGAGGGTTGGAGAAGGGCATCTCTATCGGAATGACTGTCTTCATCTGGAGCCATCGTCTTATCTGTAGCCTGCTTGGTGATGCTGTTATGATGATCAGTAAGTGAATTTGACAAATTGTTCTTGTAGGGGAGTTGAGATTATCATTGAATGAACTATCCTAGAAGAGGAGTCGAGGTTAAAGGGGAGTCGAGGTTAAAGGGGAGTCGAGGTTAAAGGGGAGTCGAGTTTAATATCAAATAGGCTATCTGGGAAGCGGAAAGAGGAGTCGAAGTTGATATCGAAAGGCTGTCCGATAATAACTTAAGTAAAACAAAACTCAACTAGGTTATCAGAGAAGGGCAACTTGAGGTCAATGTCGAATGAATAATTCGACGAGAAGAAGCACTATAGTCTCATGAACAATTGGTAAATATTGAATAAGTATCCGAAAGAGTAAGCAACCATTGTCGTTGAGGGATCGAAGTTGATATCGAAAGAAGTATCCGAGAAAAAGGAAGAGACTTATGAGCAAGCGAAGTTGATGTCGAAGGATCGCCCTCTCCTTTGTCGCATTTCAATGTGGGGTTGATGAAGCGTTGATCTCGCCCTGGAACAGTGGTTCTAGTGTTGAAGTTCGCATATCGACGCTTTTGTAGAGTTGGCTTGCTAGGAGTTGTAGGCCGAGTACGCTCAGGTGTAAGCTGCTTGGATGGAGTTGTGGGTTTCTTGATAGTGCTGTTCCAACATGCAATGAACGAAAACACACCTTCTTGCGATCAACATCTAGAAATGCCTCCTCTCATCACCAACCGCCACATCTCCTGTCTTTAACCGCTTGTCCGGGCTGATGGAATCCTCAGCCACCTTTGCATTCTTCCAATACCGCAAGCAGACTTTTAGGCCACGGATATACATCTCCCCAGGAACTATCACAGGGAGTAGGCACCCGGAATCCCATAGGTGGTTGAGATTGAGTTCGACTGAAGTATCCGAAAGCGTAATAAGCGATTGAGGTTAATGTTGAGTGAAGACTCTGAGAATAGAGGAAGAAATAAAATTGGGAACGCATATAACTTCTTCAGGAGTTATCTGAGTCGAGAGAGGACGCGGAAGTCTTGACATCGCATTCGCTAGCGACGGGCCAGGCTCTGTGAAGCGTCGAAGTCAGCTTTACTCAATGAGAGAAGAAGACGACAAAACAGCACATCATGGGTTTTGAAATACGAAGGAATCCTCTTGAAATAGAAAGTCAGTAGAGTACATAGCCGTGGCTGGAATAAGGAAAGGATAGCTCAAGGAATTACTTACTGCGCAGCACCGGATTACATTCTAGGATGTGGTATTCGTAGCCAAACAGGATAGCACAAATTACCGGATAATAATAAATGACATGTAATGGCATCGTCTGGGGCTACGACCCGCCATAATAACAAGGACGGATGCGAGCGACAAAGGGGCTTAAGCGAGGAATGGTGGAAAGCAATTGAGCTTTAAGCTGTGCCCGAAACTTCAGGGACATCAGTGCATTTGAGGGATGCACTTTTCGATCAATCAACTCGGATTGATGAACTCGATAAGCAACGTTAATATTGGTATCGAAATGCTAGCAACAAAAAGAGTCGCACAATCATTCCAACTCCTTGAAGGACAGTTCCCTAAACAAACATCCCAACCACAAATGCAACTCCGACAATGCCAACGTGCCCCAAGCTACCATTCAAAGGTCCAACATACTATCACCATGCTCCCATCATCGCCAGCAAGGCTTTAGCGCCTTCAACTTCTCCCCTCTTACTGGGACTTACCTCACCACACATGAACCTTTCTACCTCCTCGCCCACTTCTCCTCCGTTTTCTTGATCCTCGAAGATCTTTGGCGCGACATTGGCCCCTTTCCGTCTCTTATTCTTGCCACCTCCGATATTCGCTGAGTGCGTAGGTGGATTAAAATTGTCTCCGAGAAATGATTTCACAAGGGGCTGCTTATCTGGTCGCCCAGACGGTAGCGGCCGACGACGAGCATTGCCACCGCCTTCGTAAGGCACCCAATTCTCCTTGTCAGAGTCTCCAGATGGTGAATGCATCAGGCCATCCTTGCCCTTGCTCGATTGCAGCCTCGGCTCCTTCCCTGTAGTCTGTAACCTGGCAACACTCGACTGTGCTCTACCCAGCTTAGGCTTCTTTCCTTGTGCACTAACATCGTGCTTGGCAGAAGGTGCATTGCGTTTGTTGCTGTTCGGTTTGAGAGCAGATTTACTGGTCGATCGCAAGAGGCTAATAGCAGCTACAGCTGATCCACTGGACTCATTTTCGGCCTGAGTGGTAAGCTCGTCGCGAGCTTCTGCATCGCAGGCAAACTGCCAGCTACGTGCATCTCGTGACCGACCCCTGGGTAAGCGTGGGATGAGTGGAACTGCTGCAGAGACCCCAGTCAGAGGGCTAAAGGAAAGTGCACTTTGACTTCGTTGAAGTCCTCGTATGCGTTTTTGAGGTATGGCTGATCCTGAAGAAGAAGGTCGTGGGGCCTGTGCACGAGGAGGTGATGGTTCACTCGAGATGAGTTCTGCCTTTCCGTCAAGGGACATGGATAATCGAACTTGTGAAGATGGGGTTGAACTGTCTGAAAACCCTATTCTCTCAGGACATGAAGATGGGTGGATAGGGTTAGAGCTGATTTCATTATTAGTCGGGGTTGAGAGTTAGAGTTAGGTCGTGTTTACTTACGTAGCTGGAGTTATGAATTGGGCAGGTTGGGAAGACACCGGTGTGGAAAACGAGCTGTGGATCGTGTTCCATCGGTTGGCTAGATACCCTGGAGTGGACGAGAAGGATTTGAATACATTCTCGACCGAGAATGAGCTCCCCTCAATACCTGCGATTCTCGACGAGGGTTCCCCTTTCAATGCTAGTATAGATGGCAGTAACAAGGAAGGCATGCTTTCCGTAGCTTTTTCTGGCTCATCCTTTGTGACTCTGACGCGTTCTTCTATGTGTTGTAGTTCTGAGTGTTCCGGTATTTCCTGTGTATCTGCAATACCTTGTTCCTGACTGTTGACTATTTCCTCCTCTTGGGTACTCATTGCAGGTTCCTCCATGCTCCGGCTGCTGCTGAAGGTGGGCGCTGACGCAGGATCAGAAGATAGACCTGCCAAATTTCCTATCCCAAAAGCGGCGATCTCGTGTGGTAGTAGTGGGCGTGCTTTTCTGCGTTGTATCTGGCGGCGGTTCTGGAACCATATCTATTTATATATCGTCAGTGGCCAGAAATTGGCAGACGCGTCTCTAGACACAGTTGACCGTGTTCAACCACTCACCTGTACCTCCTTCTCATTCAGGTCGACTTTCTCTACTATATCCGCACGCGCTGCTTTGTTTGGTTTGGGGTTGAGTTTGTATTCGGCTTCTAGTGTGGCTTGGTCTTTGGGACTGGGAAGACAGAAACGTTAGCTACGCTCTCAGTAGTATACTAGTAAGTCCAATTGGGTACATGTGCTGTAGACCACCTAGAAAACATGGAAAAGGGCGTGTTATGCCACAATTCCAAGACACATACCTCGTCCTTTTCCTCTTTTGCTTGCTGTCCGCCTTTCCCTCGCCATCGCCAGAACCCTCCTCTTTCGCAGTCAAAGCTTCGGATTGTATCAAAGACGTGTCAGAATCGCCATCACTCGTACTCGAGTCGGATCGATTGCCATCCGCAGAAGCAGGAGCTTCGGAAGAGGAGCGGGGTGGAGGTAAAGTCGCGTCACTCATTATGGTAGATATTCATAATATACCAATACAAAGGATGGTATATCTCTGTAAAGAATAATACTACGAAGAATTTTAAAGTGACAATGGGAGTTGTAGGCCCAATTGATGTTGTGATACAAGGCAAATGAAGGTTCATGTTGACCGCTTCCGAGGCGCGTCCAAGGCCCGACGTGACGTGAACTGAGCCGAGAAAATTCTAGGTTCCACCCCATACCTGATCAGGCTCAATATCAACAACGCGATGTTTTTCATAATTGTGTATAAAAATTCGGAAAGATGATAATTTTAAAGATTTCTGTTTCTAAAAGATACGGACATTACAATATGAGCGCGAATAGGAGAAGGTTACTTTGGGGTTTCACTCATCCATAAGGGGCCGGGTGATCAGTCACCAAACACATGAGAATCAGAAGATGTTCAAATGGAGGGAACTGACAAGTCTGTCATTATTGTATTAAGATCTGAGAGTTTATATATGTATATATCCGCTGAAGATGGATCCGGATTTGATATCCAACCTTTCGTTTCCTTCTCTTTTGGACTTCATCTCAGTCTTACCATCTCATAATTTGCGGGGCTCCAGTCGTCGCGGCAGACGAACTTGAAGCTGCAGCTGATCTTGTTGATGATGGCAGGGCAACAAATGACTCCGTATGAGTTGCGTTCGCAGTACCGGTGCTTGAATAGTTTCCATCGAATCTCAAATTCCCGCCTGCGAGATCAATTCCGAGAAGGGCTCTGCGGAACATCTCCAAGCTTGCCTCTGGTTGGTAGAACGGGACTTCATGACCAGCCTGATCGATTTTAGTATCTTTTAGGGTCTATAATGGGGGAAATGTCATACCTCGTACATGCGGAGGAAGCTGAAGTTTCCATACTGGCGTACTTCGCCGTACTCGATTCCATTCACCATGAAAGGAGCATAGCCTGCTACTGCGAATTGTTCCTTGTGGGTGTAGTTTACTGCGAGCGAGATTGCTTCGCCTCCGAACCTGTGCCCTGTTAGGCCCGTGGCTTCAATTTCCAGCCAAGTTTGGGTGGAAGGCAGATATGAAGGACAATCGCTCAAGTGAGGCTGGGAAATGGATGGTCGTACCAGTTGCAAATGTAATCAGCATCTCCGTAGTACAAAGCCACCCTTACCCCATTGTCCAGAACCATTTCAAGATCCTCGAGGAAATTCGGATAGACGAAATCGCCGGCTACGAATTTTAAGTATCAGCATTGCTCGGCCACAAACATATTTGAGATCTTGGTGACCACATACTCTGCTGGAACGCGTAGTACACTTCTTCATTAGCATCCGTGTAATTCAGATCCACCCCCAAGGCAGCTTGAGTTGATGCCATGTTAAGGTAATCCTCGAAATAGGTAGGTGGAGTTGGATCGTTGTATGGGTGGCGAATATCATACTGTCACAATGCATTAGGTTGGCCCTGATTACTTGAGACATTTGGAAAGGCTTACAATACCTCGGCCTCCGTATCCGTAGTAGGGCCCCTCGACGTTATCTCTGCACACTGCGGTCAAAGTTAGTATGTGTGGATTCACGAAGGGAGGATATTTGTCAAAAAATACATACTATCTTCGGCTTCAGTACAGATTGCCAAGTCCGCGAGCTGTGTCCTGTTCGTTTGCCTGCATCCAGCTATTTGTTCGAGACAACCGTTAACCATATAAGTGGCGAATTTCGCATAGTTGTACACTGCCGAAGGTCAGTTGTGCGAAGACAAAACTACTCTTGAGCTCTATTGACCGGTATCATTGTAAGCCTTGATCCCATAAGTGTTATTGACAGCGAATTCTGGGTAACTTCGAGGTGTTTTGTCAGTAAAGTTCTCTTCAAACGTGGGACTCGAGACCTTACTATGGCGCTTGAATGTACTCATCGATAAGTCCATTACCGATACCGAGTGTGTTGAAGTTCAGCTGAATACCTTGAGTTGTCCCATTGGCAATCATCTGATTCTGGTCGTAAAAGTAGTTGTAGAAAGCAGGTCCATAATGTCCACCATAACTTTCAGTCCACAAATTGAACTCCTTAGAGGTGATGTTCGAATCGAGCTGCGGGAGTCCACCCATGAATCCCTGCAGAACATGCCATGCTGCAACGGCCGCGAGGTCTGTCGTATCTAGAGCAGTTGCATTGATGACTGGGTATCTTCCTTGGGCTCCGGCAAAGGAGGCGTTTTCGTATACACCGGTGTCTGTAAGTATTCAGCTGATTGTGCTTTGATTATGGAGTCAAAACTGACAAGGATTCAAGCTTCCAATAGCTTCGCTGCCGTAGGAAAAACCGACTCCTAAAGGTTGTGACAAGAAGAGCAGGTTCGATACTTCACTCCAGGAGTAGGGGTTGACCTGAGAAGTCAGATTGGCAGTGACATTACAGGGGCCGAGTTCTAGTTGCCTTTAATTAGAAAGCTCCGGTACGAGACGAAAGCTGTGAGTTTTACCCTGAAATAATCCGATCATAGAATCAGAACCGGGTCCGCCGTTTAACCACAATGTAATCGGAGCTTCTTTTGGGTTGTTTCGAGCTTCAAAGAACCAGAAAAATGTATGAGAAGTTCTGAGAACAACGGTTAGAGGCACGATATTATCCCTATGTCTCTATAGGTAACTCACTCATCCAAGTCGATGTACCCGCTGTAAGAATTAACGCCCGGCGTGGTCTCGCACACCCCCTCCTTTCCAGGCTCCTTGTACCTAATCGTAATATTTTGTGGTGTAGTAATTGTCTTGACACCAGTAGCACTTGCTGGGGCCTGTCGTGCATGAATTGGACTGTAATTTGAACGGGCTTGAAGGTTTCGCTGGGTATTCTTCACTCCCTCGACGCCTGCGAGAAGTGTCAGGGACGCTGCCAGAGAAAGTAACATCTTGAGAGTATGGATAAATAACGAGACAGAAAACAACTATCCAAACTTTGAATTTGCAGTCCAGGTCACACGGTGGTTTCCTGCAAAACTCCCTTCGTATTTGGTGGGGTGCTTGGGTTTTATAGCTCAGGGTAGCTCCCCTGCTCTGCAGATATCATCCTCGTAATGGACTTACATAAATCTCCTTGGCTAGCTACCAGGGTCGTTGGCAGCAAAAAGTATATAGCTTCATTGCCAAGAACAAACACACCAAGTATCCGCAGGAGCTACTAGCCATCTGCAGATCGAATGACGAAATGACCTTCTCCATCAAAGCCCTTGGCTGATAGAGAGTAACCTTAAAAGAAAGGATGGACAAGGGGTTTGATAAGAAGAAGACGGATAAATTGGTTGCCTACTCGTGGCTAGAGTTCATCCGGCAAGAGCTAGAGAATTCGGAAGGTCCTTGATTAGATGAGGGGTTAATCTCCCCAGCCCGACCGTTGGATGAAGATCATCTCAACGGCTCCGCTGGATGCTTGTCTCCTCGAGAGGCTTTTACCAGCCATCTTCGATGCGGTTGAATACATCAAGAGAGTTTTTGCATTCAAATCGCGGGGATGTCCTGGGAGCAGGGAGCTCATCTGCCGAGGTAGTCATTACCCCACCATTGCAATAGAGCTCCGAGAGAAAAAGATGAGGGTTTCGTTCGCTGCCAGGACCTTGAGCTGCCTTTCTGGGGATTAGTGCAAAAGACCAGTAACATCAATCGAGTCGTTGATGAGTACTATCCAGCGCGATCGGGAGGGGTTGAAAAAAGACAAGCCACAGGTCGAAATATGCTGTGGCGGTGTATCACGTTTTCACAATCGAAAATCATTTTTGGTCATAGAAGTTGGCCAATCAAAAGAACTCATTGCTTTTATGGTGTAGCTACTTAAGCTGCAGAGCAGCAAATACCTTGAAGTGGCCGCTATCTACTCCAAGTTGTGTCTTCCTCCCTCGAATCCCAATCCATCCCTCTCAACAAGCCCGCTGCCCACTTGTGATGTATTCGTGCCCGGAAGTAAAAGAGGGAATCATTGCCATCTGCCTCTATCTGCAAGACCGATTGACAAAAATGCACATATCGCCGAAAAAAGAACTTTCTAAGACGCTGCTAGGAAGTAATCGAAAATGCTGGAATCGCCAGTTTACAAGTCGGTGTCATCCTCATCAGGGAGGGGCATCTGGGCAGCATCTTGCATCTCCTTCTGGTATTGCTCAAGAAGAGCTTGGTCGACGGTTGCAGTGGGGGGAGCAAGGGCGGGTGCGGCGACGAATTCCTGCCATACTCATTAGTCATGCGATGTCAATAGAAATCGGTGGTGCAGACTTACCAAACCAGGGTTACCGACGAGCTTTCGTGCCAACCACAAGAATGGCT
Organism: Gamarada debralockiae; assembly: GCA_002803225.1. NCBI lineage: Eukaryota > Fungi > Ascomycota > Leotiomycetes > Helotiales > Hyphodiscaceae > Gamarada > Gamarada debralockiae. Next base: position 32,502 of record NXFV01000628.1, on the reverse strand, counting down.
TCTCGAAGTTATAGTTGGATTTTGCGGAGATGTCGTAGTATTGAAGGTTCTTCTTTCGGTGGAAGGTAATTGTCTTGGCTTTGACCTTTCGCTCCTTGACATCAACCTTGTTGCCGGTCAGGACGATGGGGATGTTCTCGCAGACACGGACCAAGTCACCTAAGCTTAGATTAGCAATGCTGGGATGATGGGGGTACTTCGACTTGACTTACGGTGCCAGTTGGGAACATTCTTGTAGGTGATACGGGAGGTAACATCAAACATGATGATGCCGCACTGGCCGTTGATGTAGTAACCGTCACGAAGACCTCCGAACTTCTCTTGTCCTGCAGTATCCCAGACGTCAAATTGGATATTGCCCAAGTTCTATACCGTGTTAGTGGGGCTCGTTGTTGTATGGGCTGTTGTGGTGGACGTACCGTGCTGAATCCGAGAGGGTGGACTTCAACACCAAGGGTTGCGATGTACTTTTTCTCAAATTCTCCAGTCAAATGGCGCTTGACGAACGTGGTCTACCCAGATGTTAGTATTGCGACCTGATATCATATGCGCCACAGCTGTTGGAATGAAAGCAGCAAAGCTTCCAAATGTAAACAACGGTGGTGCTACACTCTATAACCCTGATATAACTCACCTTCCCTGTTCCTCCATCACCGACAAGCACAAGCTTGAAGGTGGGAACGTTCGAAGCTGCTTCAGCCATGATTGCTATGGTTGTGCGGTCGAAAGGTGAAGTAAACAGCGACGAGTGAGTTATCTCGAGGCTGCGATAAAGAAGTCAGCTGAAGTTTGAAGATGTAAAGGTTGGGCGGGATCTCCTGTTGAAGTTCATGAAGGGCATGCTGGCGTACCTTGTGTTGCTGGGATTTTTGTAGAGGACGTGGTGGAGGATGATTGAGTACTCGTTGTTTTGGGTGATGCAACGAGTGCAGGCGGTGTTCAAATTTTAGCGAAAATCGAAGCAGCGATTAAGGCACGTGACGCTGCAGCCTGGGGCATCCGGAAGCCCATTTTTACTCTTGGCGCTCTTTGAAAGGTAAGAAGAAATTCAAGATGTGGGATAGAATTATGAAGAGCTTTTCACTTTTCCTACCTAAAAAGTAGGTGAATTTTAGCTGGTGAATTTTGGTGATCTTAGGGTTTGCATTTTCTCAAATCTAGGTTTGACTCCTTTGTTCCTGAAAAGGCCACTCGGAGCTTGGTACTCTGTACGTTTCTGTGGATATGAGATTCAGTTGATTGGAATGAGTCAGGTCACATGTGTTTCAGAAATCTGAGATGCTAAGCAGTCATTTTTCTCTAGGCTGCAAAAATCGTCCATTATAGTTGCGCAACTCCCCTTAACAACTATGCTTCCACCTTCGAACCATCAATACGCCTTCAAGGAAGACCAATGCTCATTGAGGTACCACAATTCCTTTAAATGAGAGGCTCAGCCACGGGCCTGGGGATCTGTCTTCCGGTTTCGTAGCCCTTCCCATATGCTGTTGGTAGCTAGGTTTTGTTTTGGGTTTGAGAGCATTGCAATCGATCCGGCCTGATAGTTCGAATTCGATGGGTATTTTGGGACCTTCCATAAGAGTGTTCCATTGTGCTCATAATGGTAGAATATGGCAACCAAGAAGACCCCGACCTCCCCAATCCCGTTGTGGCTTCAGAGTTAATTGTAGCTCTTGTCTGCGTCCGTTGGCAGGCCGAGAGACTTTCACCAGAACGTCGCGCTGCAGATATCAGTGACTATTCTATGGCCCTAAAGATACAAGACTTACCCCCTCATTGCCCTGCACGCATTCTCCAACTCTCTTGAGACCATCGTGATTCGTGTTGTTGACGTATCCGAAGTTCCTAATCTCATCTCCAGCTTTCAAGCCTGCAGATTCAGCCGGACTTCCTGCTACGACACTGTTGACCTTGGCGAATGCAGGTCCGAGAGGTAATGAAGAAGCGGGTATTGAAGAAGATGCCGACGCCGAATTCGAGGGTCCTCCGTCCGTCATAGGCTCATCGGTTGTGCCGTTCGCTGCTTGCCTCGCAAAATGCTCGTGTATGTGCTTTTCAATGACGTTCATGAGGTCTTTATAGTCATTTCGAAGATAGATAATTCGGGATCTTGTAGTTCGAACTACTCGGTTATTAGAAATCGTATAAGCCCTGAGAGAAGTTGGCACATACTTTGCGCCACATCAAGGTCTGCTCTAGGGAAGCCATCAGGTGTAATAAGTCTCGTGTTCATATCAACGCCATGCTGTACAGGTTATCAGAATGGTACTATTATCAAGGGAATAAAACTTACGGAATCAAGCACACTGCTCAAAGCTCGAATCTCAGCCTCCAAGTTGTCCTTTTTGGCTTGCAGCTGTGCGAAAGACAAGCCAGCCGTCTGGTTTCCGTTCGTCGCCGGTGCAGATGTTGGTCCTGATGGGACTGTAGGGGCGTGTAGATTCTCCATGAAGGGCATTCTCAGGCGTAGATGACTGTGGGAAGATTGTGTATTTCGTTCTTCAGCCTTGTAAGAAGATTGGGACCAGGCTGCAGGGAGACGCGTTGTAGAGCTCGTGGAGGGGTAAATTGATGACTCAGCTAAGCTTGTGCCACTGAGGAAGATTCTGTATTTCTTCCACCTTTCATGGAAATTGCATCAACAGGTATTAGTACTCAATGATTGTGCCTAGATCCTCTAGATTGGAAGATTTGTGTCGGACTTCATTAATTAGTCACCTGAATCGTTTGGAGAATATCCCCACTGTTCTGTCAATAAGATAGCGATCACCTATGAATGATTTACGGAGTTTTGATTCTTTACAGAGCATCCGAAGTATTCTGGTTCCTGCTGGATATGTCACAGTTCTCTCGTTGTCCGAATCTTCTTCTACTAGATGTGAAGAGGCCTACTTTGTGTGGAATCGGTCTAAACTCTAAAACCGGAAAGAACTCAACAGTCTCATTCGTACTTTCCTCACAATGTTGTTTACACACGGTAAGTTGTGTTGCTTCCACTTGATAATTCGTCGTCTCTCACTTCTTGGTTCCTTCACTGTCATCTCATTCTTCTCTTGCTTTAGCATACTATGACACTGTGATCAGGTCTCGCTGTATTGCAGAGCGAGCTTTCTTGGTCTTTTGGTGAATTTTGTATTACATTTTCTTGGGTCATTGGCAACACAAAATGGAACAGTCCGACATTTGTCCTCCGGGCGAATCATCTTTCGAGCTGTCAACAACAACATGCTCTCGCCGAAGCTCAATTCACATTTCTCGAAAAACCAGCTGGGGAACGCCTATCCCTCCATCAAGTCAAAAACGCCGTACAAACGCATCGAAAGAAGAAGTCTTCGACGAAGTCGACCTCAGTACCAAGTCTAGTGCCAGCGAAGGCAGGGTCATTGATGGACACAACACTTTGGATAATATAACTGCTTTAGGATTGTCATTCAATGCCGATGACACAAAAGTCACTGATGGAACGAATCGAAAGCGATTCTCTCTTGAGAGTCCAGAGTCTGTCGGAAATCGATCCCTGCCCATACCTTTGGAGACCGAACAGCCGCCGTTCAACAAGTGGGTGAGAAATATTCAGAAGAGAGTTGTGCAGAGGCGCAAGACTGTGAGCTGCGACATCGACGGGTCGGCGCTGGAACGAGAACTCTTCGATTCTCCGACTGCACAAGGCAAAAGTCGTCACAAGAAGTCTTCCTCTGGATCCTCTTTTGGATTCGTGACTGCAGTCAAGAGTGCAACTGTTAGTCTGGCAAGCTTCAGTGTCGCCCCACTATCAAGAAAAACAGGTGTTTCGTCTCGGCATCACAGAACAGACCACAGTAGCAAGGCTTCGAACACAGGACGGCTTTCCGAAGACAGCTCGTACATCGCAAGAGGCGTAACTGGTCAGGCTGTCTTGAATCGATTGCTTCAACGTCGTCGAGTCATTGAAGAGATCATCAACACCGAAGAAAGTTATGTCAGTGATTTGAAGTTCCTCATGAACGTAAGTCAAATTAGCCAATTGCACCCTGCCCTGCCTCATCAAACGTTAATGCTTTGAAGGTCTATGTAACTCTTCTGGCCTCCATTCCGACCTTATCATTGAACCTTCGAGCGTCCATCAATCGAAATCTGAACGACATCGTCGAACTGCACGAAGAGCTGCTGGGTGACCTCCACCGCGTCGTACCTCATTCCGAATATACCCAAATCAACTGCGCTATCCCAATTCAACCTCCAGCGGCAAGCGGACATCACAGATGGCGAAGTCTCGATGCGGTGCCAGAGAACACTACCGGTGCTAATTGGCTGCAAAAGATTCCTGGAATGACAGCTGAGCCAAAAATCGCCGCAGAAGTCGCCAGAGTTTTCGGCAAAAAGGCAAGCTTGCTTTCCTGATATCAGTGGAGAAGAATCTTCAACTGACGACTTTTGCTAGATGAATCGATTCTTCGTCTATGAAGAGTATGGCGCAAAGTATGAGCTGATGATGAAAGACGTCTCGACCACTTACAGAACCATGCCACAGTGGGAAGTCTTCCAAAAAGGATTCGAAACTTTGGCCTCTTCAGTGGCTTCAATCAATTCTCAAAACGTCAATTCCAAAAAGGCCTTGACTATTGGCGATCTCCTAGTCAAGGTAAGCGTATCATCAGCACTCCGTCTCACCATGCTCTTATACTTACCTCGAGTTAGCCTATTCAACGGGTCTGCAAGTACCCCTTGTTGTTCGCCGAGCTCCTGAAGCAGACACCTGTTTTTGATTGCCCTGATTCTCACATGGAGATTCAAAACGTTCTCATCAGATTGCGTGAGGCAACCACCGAGATAAATCGAGCAACGGACGATCCTCGAATGAAAACTGTAATGGAAAAGACATGGCTCCTGCAAGATCGTCTTGTTTTTACCGAAAAGGCCAGTACTAATGCTCCTTCGAACTCCTTCTTAATCACTCCTGCTGATTGCTGTAGCCCGATGCAAGGTCTAATAAGAGCACAATCCGGGGCCTTGGGCATATCCATCTTTGCGGTGTGCTGTATGTTGCATGGCAAACCCGAGACGGGTTCGACGGCCACTATCTGATTTGTCTGCTTTATCGTGACTTTTTGCTTCTAGCTTCTGCGCCAAAAGCAGACCAGGTGTACAACATTCAGGCGTGTATCGGTTTGAGTGAGCTCAGAGTAGAGGAGGTTGACAACGGCAGAGGTACGTCCACCCTAGCATCTTACTCCCAGAGCATGGCATCTGGAATGTGATATCTGCTCTTGGCTTTTCACGCTGTATTTGAAACTGGTGGCATTGTGATAGCTAATTCTATTACAGGATTGCGATGCCACACGGCACCATTCTCGTGGAAATTGGTCTTCGAACATGATCATCAACTATTTGAGACAACGATGAGCGCATGCTCGCCTAAAGAAGAGCTTGAATGGCGAAGTCAGCTAACTGATCGTTCCTGTAAAGAGTCGCTTTATGCAGGAGAGCAAGTCCTTTACACATCATTATCATTGCACATCAAGCCAATGGGAACCGTTTTTGGAAAGCCAGGTAAGTGCGACTTTCCCGGCATCCCTGACTCCTCTTCAATGTCCAAATGTAGAGCTGCACAGCATCTTTTCAATACTGACGTCTTTTAGGCACCATCGCCAGACGAATCTCAATTCATAGAGCCACGACCGTTGGACCAATGCCAGGGCTCTGCCAGGTCATTATCAAGAACACGAACGCTTTCAAAGACATTCCTACTTCGGCATCTACCACCGCTATCAACAGATCGCAGTCTCTACTCACAACAAATCATATTCCTGTCCTAGCACCTTCTCGGGCCGATCGAATTCGGCTCGAAACTCTTCTCTCGGATGTCTGGACCCGCGACGTTCTCCCCTTCCCAGGCATGACTGGCCGAGCTAGAAGCGAGTATCTCGTCCGTGCGTCCGCCAGCTCCATGATGCGAAAACTCAGCGTTGCAAGCATCGCCAGCAACTTCACCAAACGCTCTGGTAGTATTGCTAGTCTTCACAGGGCAGCAGAAGAAGATGCACTTGCAGAAGCTGAGATGCAAAGGACGTCTCCTCCTGGAGCTGGGCACAGCTCCCGCGACTCTGTCCATCCAGGCGATATTGATGAGATGACAAGATCAGGACTATCGGTCATTCAAGACGAAAAGGAGAACATCAAAGAGGATTCCTTCGAAAACCTTCCCAACATAAAGTTTGGGTCTAATGGAAGTCCTGTCGGGACAAGACTTGCGATGTTGAAGGTCAAGAATAGTTGGGCTCATGACGGACAGAGGATTATCACACCACCCCTTCGCACATCAAGTGCCAACAGCATGAATCAAAATAGAAGTGTGACGCCTTTGTCAACGGTCATGGATACGATGATTGAAGAGAAGGAGAACGTGGTTCAAGTGAGGGCGGCTGAATTGACGGCAATACCACAAAAGCATGGGAAATGGGGCAGAGGTACTGGAAGGAACAGATCGGTTGTTGCAGAGGGTATTCGTAACTTGTTTCGTTGAGGGTTATTACTTTGATGGAGTTGACTGGGCGGATACCTTGGCTTACATTATGATTGTATAGATTTTTAGTTCGTCGTTTAGAGCAAGCGGTTTGCTGGAGCGGGCTTCGCATGCGGCCCGTGGGAGTCTGGTTGACTCCAACTTTTTACATTCGACACGTGCCTCCCAAGCAGTGGTATTGAGGTTGTACAGATATATTGACATGGACTATCAGTTATCAACTTTTCATGACAGAGCAGAATTGTGGCGTTCTGTGAGAAAGCTGGATGTGCTTCTCAATGAAAATGTCTTTCTTCCAGATGCATGCCTAGATGTGATAGCACACGGCCTTTGCATAAAGTGCAATTGTGAAAGGTTACCCAAAGGTATGCTATATGACAGCGCTTGTCAAGATTGATTGCGCTTCATGAAGCAATTGGGCGGTTGAGTGTGCTTGATGCAGAGTTTGGCTTTCTCTTCGTTCTAGGAATGGGGTCGATAAAGTGGTGTGGCTGGGAAGGCTGATATCCATGGAGAAGGTCGCATCGAAGGTTCTTCTCAAATTGGGTCTCTCGTTGAAGAAGTTTATTTGTCACAAGGCGGAACCGTAAGTAGCGAATACCTTTATGTATCTTCAACATCAGCCTTCGGCCGGCCATTTCGTGCATCAAGAAAGTACCCGCGACAGATCAGAAGTGGCGGTGGGAAAGATGCCGTATATGTCAGCGCTTGCATGGTAGTACCAAACCCTGGCCCAAAGGCACGTGCTTGGGGTCATTTTTGCATCGCCAATGAGAGGTCTCATTGAAGCGCTCGAGGCTGACAAAATTCTCGAAATAGCGTCGAGCCTGCTCGCTGACCGCTGCACGGATAATCACACCACATCGATAATGCTCATCGTTGTGATAGTGATTGTGAAGTCTTTTCGATGGTTGCGCATACGTACATAAGTTATTCGACTCTCTCCATGACTGGAGGGATTCCAGAACACCATCACACGTTTTCAATCACTCTTCTTCTGGCATCTCTCCCGCTCTGACAGACGTCCGATCTGATATCGTGGGCCAAGCTTCAAGCGCCGATCTTGAGCGGTTTGACGTTGGATTTCAGAAACTGACACTGCCACAGTTGGAATTTGAAATGCGCCGAAGAAAGGATCTGATCTGATGAAAATGCTGCCTTCCGTCCCTTCTTTCATGCGTTTTGAGAGGGAAATTGTAGGAGCCGGTAGAAGTTATCTTATCTTCTGCGACGAAGTCGGTTTTACCACAGCCATCTCAAACGACTCGCCTGTTTGGGACCTCGTCTCATCCCCCTGCCGATTTTTGATGGGATGGCAGGTGTCGCAAAGCGTCTAATGAGGTTAGAAATTATCTGATTTTGATCAATGCCGCTTGCTTGAGACTTCTTCTCTTTAGAAGTGTAACTTTTACAGTTTGTAAATGGTGGTGATCCGACGGAAAATATGAAGCTTCGAGATGTGTGCCTTACCTCAATTCCCTGCGAGCAGGTTTTAGCGAATTCTGCATTCACGAAGAGGGGCCCACTAATACCCCCGGTAGCGGTCGGCTCGGCTCCGTACCAGCAACCACACTTCTACGCGCCCGGGTTGATGCCACATCAAGAATCGCCAATCAAGGGCCTCAAACCACCTCGAATGCTATTCTTACCGCCATACCACCCAACCACAATTGAAAGTCCACGAAAGCCCACTTTTGGATGTCACAGTTCTCAGTAGGTCTGATAGGTTAATCCCTTCGATAGTCTAGATCTATTTGATCTTGCCCTTGAATTGCCCTGGACGCCTCTTTACCTGTACTCAATCCTGTGCTCTTGACCCGCCGAGCTATGCCCTCCCCGCTCTGGTGCGTGCCATTCTGCAGATGCATGTACGAACCTGGCCAGGTCACGAACCGAGGGGCCAGCCTCGAGAGCCCTGTCACTCTCCTCCGGCCCTGTCATCCTTAAACCCAAGTTCCCGCAGCTTGGAGATCATAGTCGCCCGCAGCAACCTTAACCTTCATTCTCTGACATCTCCAACTTCAAGACGTCTCATCTGAAGATCCCACACTGCACTACTCCCAGATTATCGTCCTGCCATCAGATAATTCCGGATCAGACGAGGCCGTGAGCACACTTGACACAATCTAATCCAAATGTTCCAGGGAATACCATAACGGCATTATCTCCTCCTCATACACTGCCCTGCTCCTCCTGCCCTTCCCGTCGTTCAAACCCTTCTAATTCACACCTTCCGCCGCTCGGATGTCCGCTGTCACTGACGATCAGATTACCTTCTCATGGTCTGTTCCCTCAGAAATAAACTATCAGCCGAATTCGAGCAGGATCCCCAGGTCTGACACAAACGAAGAAGCGGATCCGGATTCGCTGCCCAGTGATCTCGGTCCTGGTGCCGAGAGATATAGAGTGTACTCCCGCTGGGAGTCGTCGAACGAAAGGCCTCCGTCACCAGCGCTGTGCACTCGTCGACGTCGATAGCATTCTTTCACATCGACTTCTTTTTCGCCTTACCTTCACTTTCGTTTCGTCCGCAGGCTCGGATACCTCACCTTCATACTACCTTTAATCCGCTGCTTCGATTCGAGACCTGTGCATTCTTTTGAGGTCCTTTGAGTGGGAAAGAAACAATATCAAAGGATATCTTTAGACTTATCATCATGGGCAAACTTATCAAGAACCACTGGGCTCGGCTCATAGTCCTAACTGCATCAGTTTGTACGTCTCTTTCTCCATTCCCTCCCCCATTCACTTGACTAACAAACGTCCAACAGATCAAGTAGCCGCCGCAGTCGAAGGTTTCTTCTGGCCAAAAATCTTCTGGGACTTCCTAACGAAAAACCTCGATGGAGCAGTAAAACCACTCCCAATCCTCCAGATTATCAACCTACTTTTCGGCATCGTCATGTTTGCGTGGGAATGGCCGCTTGGATTCTTGGCTGGCTCAGCTATGCATCGAAGTATTGAGGCGAGATTGGTTATCCTGCCCATGGCAGCGCTGGCTGCGGCGTTGATGTACCAGGCTACCAACCCGGCCATTTATTATACCATTGCGTTGGGCGTTTATTTCTGGGCTTACAGTGAGGGAGAGGTGAGTCTCATCCATTCATTCGTGAATGGCGTCTGCATGAGAGGGACATTGGCTAATAGATGATATAGGTCGTGGTCAAGACACCATGGTCCCTACCCCAACGAGCCCGGCCCGGAAAGGTTTAGATATCTACTCTTCAATGAGAGACATCTGATGCGACGAATAGATTCTTGAGCTGGCAATCGTGAGATAGTACTACACTTTGGATCTGGAATTTGAAGCATCAGCGACGGCGTTTGTTAATTGATGGGGTGGTATGATGGTGGGGGTAGGGAATTAATGACTATGATTTGGGATAGTCTTGGTTAGAGGGGTGGATTGGATGATGCTGTGGAAGTTGGAGTGGATCGTTGTGAACCATCGTGTATTTTCAATCTTAGGTCAATCAATGAGCTCTAGACTATTGCTGCTCTGTGTGTTTTGATCGTGGTGAAGTGCTTGTGATGGTGCAGCCGTGAATTGGTGCCCGATGGAGATGACGAGATTTTGTAAGGAGTTATGGAAGAGGAAGGGGTTGATGACCCAACACTGGATTGGAATGATGGAAGCATGTCGTTGACGTTCAGCTCGTTGTTACCTCGTGATGTCGCACAAGCAGTTTCACATCCACACAGCCTTCCACCCTCACAAACACAACTCTGCCCCCTCACAGTTCAATCACTCTCATAATTGATGCCTTTTGACGGTATTTTATTTCGCTTGGGAGCTTGAAAGCTAGTTCATTGTTAGACTAACGCCCTTCGTCATGATCATTCACTCGTGATCCCCAAAGCCATCGCCAGCCATATCATGCATATGCTGCCACGACGCAAGTGTTCCCATTCCATTCCATCCACTGCTCCGAAGTATGAAGTATGAATCTAGTGGCCTATACGAGAACCCATGCTATCGTTCTTGGTTCCTTGTCGCTCGGGGAACTGTGGGGAGATGGTACATTAGTGTGTGTTTGTGTAGAGAAGAGGGGGTGTAGGGAGAATGGAGACATACCTCTGACTCTTGGACAGAGCCCTTCTCTAAGATCTGCTTGATGGCTTCATCTTCATTGGTGGTACCGAACTCGTTCTCGAGCGTGCTCTTCGGCGCACCATCGAGTTGTCCTTGAGCACCATGCCTATTGAAAACAACAATTAGCATTCAATCCAACCATAAACAACTATACCCATCGAAATTCCATCACGTTGTGATGCTGCAACAAGACATCTTCGCAGCATATGCGGCACGAACGGATTCGAGCTCTACCAAATGAGGGGTAACGAGAAAAGGCAAAGCTTACTTGTGAGAAACGAAGATCTTGAATGAACTGACGATTTGCGCGAGCGGGATGCTCTTATCCTTCTTCCAGTCCTTGAGAGCCTTTGCGTCGTCGATAAAGACAATAAAGTCGTCCTCCTTGCCCTTGAGGTGGACCTTGGTCTGTTGTGCTTCTCCGCGAGGCATGATTGCTTTGTTTGTTTGGTGAGGGGTTGTAGTGTTGGTGTATACGTCGATGATATCTTCAAATTAATTGAAGAGTATTTGTGAGGGTATAGATGTGATGTGAGTGAATGGAAGAAGTTCAAAGGGATCAGGCTGGGTTTTGTAGCTGCGAGTAGTGAGGTAGGATGATCTTGACGGGTTCCTGGCGGGCTCTAGTCAGGAGATACGTCATATTCAGGGTCGTCAAGCTCACGCGACATGGTCCCCGCCTCCTTTACTTATTCGAATCTCCACTTCCCTGACGAATTTGCGGCTATTTTGTACGGAACCTAACTTGGCCGAAGGTAGTGGAAACGGGTAGATCCTTATGATTGGGATTTAATTATTTAGGGAGGTCGTCTTAGGAAAGGAATGGGGAAATAGGTACGCCATAACGTCATGTTTGAGTGGGATTGTTTCAATGGCCTCGAGGTCAAAGCTTTGGAAATCTTCTTTCGACAACGTAGCTTCCATTGAAAGGAATCTACAGTGTGGAATGTAACTACATGATTGTGGTAGTTGGAATATGAGATATCAATCATCCAAATTGTTCCAAAGATATCGACTTTCAAACCCGCTTTCTGCAGACACGTGAGCATCCATCACTCCATTTGATTGCGACTGAGGATATGATGGGTCCAGAGATGTTATAGCTTCCAGGCGTCCGTTATCGATCGCTCAAACTGGTGGAAGAAATAAGACTTGATATCTCGTATCTCAATTCAGTAAATACTAGCAAGATGTATCATACTAGCGTCTCATAAACCCTCTCCCAGCCTACTCTGCAAGCTACCAAGCTCATAGTCCCCCACCGTAAGTTAACCATCACTCAGCAATATACTCTTGCTCCCAGAACCCAATAATATCCTCAGCAACAGCAGGCGACGGTTCCGTCAACCACCTCTTCAATCCCTTCTGTCCATCAAGCGTCGTAGCAGCCAGGGCCAATTCCGGAATGCTATGGCAGATATCACTCAAGACATTTCTGGTGTGCTCGGGGATCGGGGGATTGTTGGAGCAGTATGGCAGGAGGGCACTGACGGGGTTGATCTGTGGGGGAGGGGAATGGGAATGCGATTGGAAGAGCTGTCGATGGAAGGCGAAGATCGTTTGGGTTAGGGATGAGACTGTGCTCAGGGGAATGATGGGCATCTCGAGGCCAGATGAGAGAAGACTTGTTCGCGTCAGTAGTGCTTAGACCGAAGATTGGGCAATCGCATACGTAGCTTGCAGGCTCATGAAAGCTCTGGTCCCACTGTCTGGCGAGTCCTTCTCGTGGAGGAGGAAAACGATGCCAACATGCTTTCCACCAGCTTGATATAATCTCTCAATTCGACCAAGTGATTTCTCATGGGGTTGGATATCAGTAGATGAGAGGAGTAGGAGGCGGAATAAATCCTTTGGAACTTGCTGTCTTGCTTGCGGAAGAGGAATCGAGAGGTCGTGGGTTTCGAGTGCTTGCTCTGAAGAGGTTAACTTTGTAGTTTTCCAAGACGTGCTCAGCTAAATACCTTGCCATTTTGGCTGCTGCTGCGCAAGCAGTGCCGGTGGCACTGACACCCACTCCTTTCGCTTGCGTAGGGACGTACAGAACATTGCGCCAGGTTTGAGAAGATTGCGAAGTGTGGACGAAGGAGGTTTATCCGAAAGGAGTGCACGTTACGAAAATTTACTCGTCCGTTGTCTCGCGAACCTGGATACCCACGACCACCTAGAACATAAAATATCAATCGCTCAGGAAGCAGTGATCAAGAGCGTGCTATTGAAGAGCTAAAAACTTCTACTAAACAATCAGAACGAGGAATTTAGGTTCCTCGTAGACCAAAGACGCCCCTTCGCAAGTGTAATCGTTGAAAGGAAATGAATGATCTACTCTTGCGTTCCAGTTACTAGGGCGCTTGGTAAGTCGAGAATTTGAAGATGTGAGATTTCTATTTTTATGTGGAGCAGAATGTACATTGAGTAGAGCTCCATCCGCCTCAACTTTGAGAGGCTGGTCCAAGGACAAGCTAATTGCTCATCTCGGGTGAGAGAATGACTTTTACCCTCATCTATCCATTTATTCTTACAGTGAAGCCTCTGGATTCAGACCATCGCCCCCCGGGCAACCGCTCAAGCGAATAATCGTTTAAATGTCGTGAACGATCAAGAAGACAGTGATAATAACGTCTTCTTCCCACTGTTCTTCCGCATCTCCTCAATCGCCTGCTCTAGTGTGTCCACCCGATCCTGTCGTTTCCTCTCCGCCTCTTCCAGCTCATTCTCCCGTCTGTCTAACTCCAGCAGCTTCTCATTCAGCTCTGCGATCTTCTCTGCATTTGTGTCCGGCTTGCCCTTCGCCCTAACATATTCGAATAGGATCAGACCTCCCGCAACCAGGAGGATAAAAGAGTCTCCGATTACGTCTGCGAATAGGTCGACTGCCTTATTCTCCGGCAGTGGCCTGAACTTGCGCTTCCAAACGCTCTGTTCTCTCGGGGGGGGCTTATCCTTCGCGGCAGCATGCTTCTTGGCCGCCTCTTCTTCTTTCGTTTGTTCCTCCTGCGCGAAGTTAGCAATCGTTCAATTGAGGTGACAGATTCAAAATCGGCGCGTTTGACCATCTCCAATACCCTTATTCGTGCATATGCTGCGGAGTATTTCGTCAAGAACGACGTACCGTTTTCACCGTAGGTGCTTCTGCCTTTTCTCTTGCCCTCTTCTCGGCAGTTTTGTCCCTCAGTAACTGTAGAAAATGGCAAATCAGTAATTGTTCATTCTACTTGAACGACTCTAGATGCCGAAGCTACAGCTAATGAGATGGTCCGCAAGGAGCCATTTGCTCCACAAACAACTCACCGTAACTGCCATCCGCATGTTCACCTGGTGCATCGTCTGTCCGTATCTCGCTGCGATTGTTCGGAATTTGGGATGATCATGAGCCTGGTTTTTGATCCAATTCGCGCCATATTTCGAGACATGCCTTACGAAAAGAGCGGCGAACTTGAAGAGAGGTAGAGGAACCATGCTGAGAAGGAGGCTGAACTCAGAGGAAGTCGCTGTTCCGGGTCCTAAAAGTCTCCGTAAGAATTGTCGTTCGTCGAAACATTGAAATAATCGGCCGGCGATTCCTGATAGAGTCTATCGTCTGCGGGTCAAGTTGACCTGAATACTGGCATCGTGGATGAAAGTCCAATTAGTTGCGTGCTGTAGGCACCTCAGTAAGATTTGGAGTCGAGTTGATATCGCGAAGGTTATGTAAGCATTACAGCGGGCTTTTATGACGTTTCAGTCGCGAGAACAATTTCGGAAAACTGCTTTTACGAGTACATATAACTTGAAGAATAATTGAACATCTATTGGCTCAAACTAGATAGGTAGTCTGGGGTTGTGGAAAGGGGGTGAGGCTCAATCGCTGAGATAGAGAGAGTGCCTTTTAAGAATTCCGGTTACTTGAGATGATATTGAAGAGGAGATTCAAAGATCCAAGTTTGGTCAAAATAGATAGGAACTTAGGCTGTTCAAAGACCAGAGGCATTGGATACGTAAAGGCTAGATTGATCAAATGCATGCAGAATTTATTAGTATCTGATCTTTCAAAAGTAAAGAGAGATTCACGAATAGTTGATACGAATATGACAATTATGGCCGAGCTTGTCGAATAGCACGCGACAGAAGCTTGGGTGGTTGCCCCGCCAAACTGTGACCCGCTTTCAACATCGCGAAACTTTATTGACAAAAATGGGAGGCCATGATCGTAACTTTTACCGCAACGACGACTTCCCAACATCGACAATCCGCCATTTCAGCAGTTCATCTTCAACGCTGAACACCCGAATTCACCACATACTCTACTTGCCATTAGCCGAATCGGTATCTGATATTGCGCTCGCGCAGGAATTGTAAGCTTTAACCATTCTCATTTATCATACTTTCCTAAACACGACGGGTGAGTAGAGTGCGCCTGTTGCAAGGGCAAGGACAAGTCGAAAGACAAGGCCGACAAGAAAGATTCACCTAAAGTGAACGATTCAAAGTCGGAGACCGAGCGATGAAGGCCCCTGGTGGTTCCCTCTTTGAACCGCCCATGAATTGGATCTCCAGTCGCAAAAGCTCTATGCCATCAGTCTTCTACAGAGAAGTATCGAATAGAGGCAACGGCGGCGTGCAAGACATAATTCGGTTCAACGATCTCTGTGTTAAGCTGCCAGAAAGTAGACACCTGTGGTTCGAAGAATTGTTCTATATCAGAGCTCTGCAAAGAGCACACAATTTCGAACCCCTACAACCCTCGAAGAAAGATTTCGATGTCTTGATACGATTCGATCGATTCGAGAGCTCCGGGAGGTGGCCAGCGGTCTTCGAAATCTTCGGTCTCATACTCTGTCAGGCTCTGGAAGTCCAATGAGACTGTATTCGGGAGCTACTCTGCCGTCAAACCAACAATTTACTATTCTTTACTAATTAACGGATGATACAGGTCTATTTCTGGCACAACGCCTCCGAAAGAGGCGATATCCACGAACTCATCGGACGTGACCTCGACTTTCAGGCATTCAAACAGAGCGGGGCATTCGAAAGACAAACATACGAGCAGGTTACGTGGAAAGAGGCCTGGCGATCCCCACCATAACTTGCCTGGGTGTGAATTTTCCCGGACAGAATCGATATGGAAGTTTTGTCGCCTCGAGATGCGAATGCTCATATCCAAGCCAAACAACCAGCTCAACAAAAGGCCAAAGCACCAGTCGCCAAATTGACGGGAAGGGAGAAAGATCACCCTCCCCCACCTCCGACAGAAGTCCGAGAACCACCCAGCTCTGACCGGCCAAATGGAGCAATATACCAGACAGGTCAATGCCTTGGAAAGGGGGGGTTTGCGATATGCTACGAAGGGCAACTTGCTGGAACGAAACGAAGATATGCTCTGAAGATTGTCAAGAGCCACATGCCACAAAAGAAGATGGAGCAAAAGGTACTTGGCACAATCATGTGAGATACCTACAGAAGCTAATCTATGCACAGTTCCAAACAGAGCTCCAGATCCATTCCAAGATGAAGCATACCAATATCGTCCAATTCCACCGAGCTTTCTCATACGAAAAATGCACATACATTGTGCTCGAGCTCTGCCCAAATGGATCTCTCATGGATATGGTTAAAATGCGAAAATTCGTCACAGAGCCGGAAGTGCGTTTCTGGACTGTACAAATGGCAGGTGCTATCAAGTATATGCATGCAAAAGGCATAATCCACAGAGATCTGAAGATGGGAAACATATTTCTCGACAAGGAAATGAATGTAAAGATCGGGGACTTTGGTTTGGCTGCTCTGCTCATGTCAGGGAAAGATATGGCTGCCTGTCGGCGAACAACTCTTTGCGGCACACCGAATTACATCGCCCCAGAAATTTTGGAAAAGAACAAGGGTGGTCATGACCATGCAGTTGATATTTGGAGCCTGGGAATTATAATGTAAGCCGACTCAGGTGTGTTCTTTTCTTTGCTAACAGCACAAGCTTCGCGATGCTTACTGGGAAGCCCCCTTTCCAATCGACAACCGCAGACGAAATTTATCGGCGGGCCCGAGAAAGAGAGTACGATTGGCCAAAATTGGATACTTCTGAGAACTTCATCTCTGAAGAGACGAAGGACTTGGTCTCTTCGTTACTTCAACGACCGGAGCAACGACCTGATCCTGATACGATTGTTCAACATCCATTTTTCACATGCGGATGGATGCCACTGTCTGAGGAAATGACTCCTGAACTTCGCGATTCGGCCCCGAAGCTCCATCAATTCCTTTCAGTTGACGTGCGGGCTGGCAGATCGAATCTTTACACCAAGAATCTGAAGAAGTTGTGCATTAAGTGCGAAGTTGGCCCCTGGAATCCTTCTCCCAAACCCTATACCAGCACTTACAAAGAGGTGACTGCTGAGGAAAAGGCTGGTCTCACACCAGCAGTGCCTCTTCCTGAGGATATGGTGTACCGGCCATTCGATGAATGGCTAAGGGAAGAAGCCCAGATGCTACAGCAGCCTGGTCCAGATTCTGATTTGAGAAAGGAGGAATTACTCGAGAAACTCGCACCACTTCCTGCCGCGAGACTGAACGAGCAAAAAAAGCCAACCAGCCGACCTGCCACTCAGAGCTTTGCAGCGCAACAACGAGCAAGACCACAAGGATCTGGTGTTCCCTCCTCCACCCGGAGCGCTAGACCAGGCAAACCGGAAAACCAGAGCCAACAGAGCTCCAGAGCTCCGGAATCCAGTTCATGCCCTATCATTACGATACCAAACAGACCTACCAAGTCCCGAAAACTTGAGTCTCGTGTTGCGGAAAAGGTTGCTGATGTGGAGAATAGACTCGCGACAAATCTGGCGGAGCAATTGAATACAGCTAAGGCTGAGAGAAAATACCATGAAGTAGAGACACCACTCAAGCTCAACAAACAAGTGTCACTTTTCAACCCACGTGAGAGACTCGAGTCGATTACCCGAACGAAGCCTGATCATATTCTCGATGGTCTTCGTCGGCTTCAGACTGAGTTAGAGCGCGCTCTCAACAGCAGATCTCTTGCTCTGGCAACAGACACCCCTGCTTCCAGTCCTACGATCGTTGTTAAATGGGTCGACTACACAAACAAGTTTGGTCTTGGATACATCCTGAGCAATGGAAGTGTGGGCTGCATCTTCAAGGAAACACCAGCGGACCAGGCAGACCCGAGTAAAGGTTTCATCCCACCGTCATGTGTCGTCGTTCGGGATGCAGAAAGACACTTGCAAAATCGAGGGAACGCAGCCTACATAGATCGCCATCAAATTGTTCCAATTTCAGGACCTAATATCGAGTTTTATGAAAACAGAGGAGAACAAGGCATATCCCGTGGCAAGATCAACCCCCAGAATTATAAGGTCGATGTTAGCAGAGATGGTGAGGCTGGCAAGCTTTCACGAGGTGCTGATGAATGGGATGATCGAAAACGAGAAAAGATCGTTTTGTGGAAGAAATTCGCAAACTACATGACAGCCTTTGGCAGAGATCAGAACTATCCTTATGATGATGCTCTTTCAAGAACTTCTCATGAACGGATGACGGAGATCGTGGCTGCAGGCAACGTCGTTACTTTCTACCAACGGTTTGGAGACGTGGGCTGCTGGGCTTTCTGTGACGGCCACTTTCAGGTACTTCCCTTTTTACTAATGAAATTGTACGCCTTGCTGATTTTCTTCAGTTCAACTTTCCAGACCACACGAAGATCGTTATCTCCGCTGATGGTACTTGGTGCGATTTCTATCATTTGCCTCTCGAAGCGGCTCGAGACCTCTCCTTGAAAGGCACTATCCCGCCTTCTGCTCTAGACGACCGCCAACATCTCTCGTATCCTCTACAAACACTTCTCAATTTCATGGTCAATAAGCCGCAACGATCAAGCAAATCCACAACTCGCAAGCGTCCTGAGATCGATCCTATGATTCAAGGCATTCCTCAAGCCAATGACTTCCGCAGAAAGATCGAGTTTATCAGATTGGTTGTCAAGGAGTGGGTTACCAACGGTGGTCTGGGCAACAGTGCTATGGAGCCGAAGACACGATTGAGATGGTGCGGATACCGCGAGCTGGTCAATGTCAAGGTGCCATACAAGCACGTCTGGGTCACAGTTGGTGCGCGAAACGGAGATGATAGAAGAGTTGCGTGGTTCGATCCCAAGAAGCCAGAGGCTACGATTCCAGATATCGAGTAGGAGCCAGACTCTGTGCAATCGGCTTCACCTAGATCCACTATTCGCCGAGGGCTCGGTCGAGCGAGCGCTTTTGTTACGCTTAGTCAACGCTGCAGAGTATCATAATCGTCTAGATTTTGAACGCAACAGGGAACGCAACAGGCTTCTAATTATCCAAAACGAGCATCGGCTTAGCATTGTTCATAAAGTCGGAGAGTTGGCATCGCTTTTCGTGATGCTATGATTATGAGGAGTTGTTTGTTATGGCGTTAATGGTATTGGGACGGGATTATGGCCGACTTGATGCATAGCGTTATGCGTTTGGCGCAGGAGGCGAACCCTTTCTTCCAGAAGGATGTCTTTATTTGCATTCACAGCACATATTTTCCCATTTTCATGGCTGTTTGCCTTAAAAGAGCCTTTTTTCGATGAGCATTGCATTAGTATCGCTTCGTGGCCACACTTGTTATCGAGGGTCCGGCTGCTTATGAAAATCAACAAATCATCACCACAACACCTGCTCGTTGTCATTGATTCTTTGAGGTGCTTTATCCGTGAAGTCGGAGTGCGAGTTTCGTTTTCAGTCCCTTGCTTTCAAGCGAAAGTAATCAGTTTGTCGATGGAAGTGTGTGCTACTCTAGTGGGGTGACTTGGTTGTATTCTTGACGAGGAGTTCGGCTGCACCCCGCGGTCAATTGTTATTAGCAGCAAACATATTCAGATCCAAGCCCTGAACTTTAGTCAGTACTGTTCTAAGTAGGAACGGATGCAGGTGATGATTTCCTCAGTCATGCGCACGTAGAAGTCATATCATGTGACACTATGCTTCCAGCCCATAATCCCCTATCTGGTCAGGGATATCTGGGCTGGAGGGGTCAGATTCAAGAATATTCAAGTTCATCCAGTTTGAATTGTTCTTGGAAAGACAATTTCGGAATTGCGGAGTTCGACCACAGCTTGGGATCAATCTGGATCTGAACTGAGCTAAATAGCTAAATATTTGATGACAATTCTTTGAACTCGTTTCACACGAATTTCTTGACATTATTAAACTACGGTTCCAATAGCTCAAGATAGCAGCTGTACTAAGATTTCTTCTAAATACCAAGCTAAGAACAAACGAAGCAAGCCCAGAGGCCCAAAAGCTTTCAAGACTACAATGTTATCTTGACAACTGTTCCACACTGTTACTAGGAAAGCCGTGCAGCTTCCCTACTTCAGAATACCACGACACTACAGACTTTCCGCTTCTCATCCGAACCCTCAGCCAAGGAAATTCAAAAGCAGATCGAGGAGGTCCAAAGGGCCTTGGAGTCGTTTTCTGTGCAACACCTGGAGCTTCTAGAAGAGTATAACGCAGCCGTAAGAAAGATAGGGAAGTTAGATAAGGCACATCAAGAGAACATCCGAGAAGAAGAAGAGTCGGGGATAAATTTTACAGGCGCATTTTTGATGGGAGCAGTATTTGGGGTCTGTTGAGTTCGTGCTATAGTGGATAATCTGAACAAGACAGGGCAGTTGGCAAACTGTGAAAAGGTTTAATTGGAAGTGTTTCGCCTCTTTTGCTCATTTTGAGTTATTTATCGGGCTTAACTTATTTAAACTTTAGTGCATGTTTCGGTTTGGAAATTCAATGTGAGTTTCTGCAGCTCGTGTGTTCTACATCAAGCGGTGCCGCATTGACGGTAGCAAAAAGGGCTTGCCCATACGGACCAAGAAGACCGCCATCCCAAAGTCTGAGGTTGAAGCCTGTCATCAGTAACAAGGTCATTTACGATGATTATCAGGAGAAATGGTTGACTTATGAAGCAAACACACACCTGTCACCCTGTTCTCCTTCCCACGGTTCCCGGCCATGCTGCGCAACTGGAACTGTCAGTGCCATGTTTGAAGCTCCTCCACAACAAAATACTTACTCCTATTATCAAATATCAAAACATCTCCTCTCTGCCATTTATGAACCACGCGAATCTCCTCCGTAATCCTCATCACCACATCCAAGTACTTGGTCGGAATTGGCGTTCCATCATCATAAGCAGGAAGCTTGTAAGCTTTGGCACGATCGCTTTCGGGAGTGCGAAGTTGCTGTCCCCGTACTGAGCAGCTAGAGATGTGAAGAGTGACGGGAGACCGGTTTCGGGCTGAGTGCGAATTGAAGGGAGGATATGTTTCAGTGTGATACCGCCGTCATCTCCCCAGGCCCAGGATGTGAGTGATGGATCGCGGTTGTATCGACGGATTTGTGCCTCAACTAGACATGGTAATGAGGTAATAATATTTGGAGAGGTGGGAGCTGGCCCTCCTTTTGCTTGGTTTGATTTTCTCGCTGTCACCGGAAGCTAGGTGTTTCCCGAAGGCTTGAGCAAGCGTACTTCCCACCTTTGTACTGCTGCTCTGGCTTGTACGTAATTGTATGAAGTACTCCCTGATCATTATCAACAAAGAGTCCTCAGGCTGTACATTCAAGCATTCCTGACCTTCTTGGATAATTCGTCAATAAACTCTGGGATATCTTCATTCACTAAGCGAAATAGCTCCAAAGGGGAACCGACTGGTGTCTCGCCACCTTGCTCTCATTAGTGCAATATCTTAGACTTCGCTCAATTGCTCAATGAAGCTGACCTTTTTGGGGTACTTTCTGGCCGTAGAAGAAAATATAGGCAGGAGCTATAGCAAGTCAGTACATCAGTTGCGGCGCTTGATGTTTCAGTTACCATGTGGAACTTGTGGACTCTCATTATGGCTGCCAATAGTGGACCTGAGCGAGCCTCATTGGCTGGCGCAACATTAGAAGCCAACAACGGTCTATCAACGACAATCCCCATAATCTCATGCGGTTGGTACCCAAAAGTATGCGAAAACTTGCTGAAGTCTTCAGCATCGTGGCTTGGAAAGTTTCAAAACAAAAGAGCACCATATTTTGCAACTGCTCGGTTGAGCTCCCTCCCCCCCTCTTTTTTTTTTTTTGGCGAGGTACAAATAGTTTTCGATCGGTCGATTGAGTGCGCTGGATGGAGTGAGTTTGAGAGCCAGTGCAATAACGGTCCCTGGGGTATGGGTTGCTGTGAGAAGGCGTTGGCTGGATGATGGTAATTCAAGGGCTCAAAGAAAACAAAGAGAGAGGTAGAATCGCTGGGAAGAGCCTGGGAAGAGCCTGGGAAGAGCCTGGGAAGAGCCTAGGAAGAGCCTGGGGAGAGAAGCTTGCGAACGGGAATTCAAGTGCTATTTTTAGAGCCAGAAATTTAATCTAGACGGACTGCATTCTGGAAAAGGGAGAGAATACCCTTTGCCGGATACGGAATTCGTAATTCGGTGAATGCCCTCCCAAGAGCAGATGGATCGGCGGAGTGCATGATCAATGACAACTTCTCCAGAAAGACCCTTCGGCGCTATGAACAAGTTATCGACTTAACATAC
This sequence comes from Gamarada debralockiae, assembly GCA_002803225.1. Classification (NCBI taxonomy): domain Eukaryota; kingdom Fungi; phylum Ascomycota; class Leotiomycetes; order Helotiales; family Hyphodiscaceae; genus Gamarada; species Gamarada debralockiae. The sequence continues at coordinate 10,338 of NXFV01000628.1, read as the reverse complement.
CTAACTTCTGGATCCGAAATTGCTCTCACATCGACCAAAGCCACGGACTCCATCATTCTGCCTCCAATCATCACCGGCAGCGAAGAATATGCAGAATGGCTAGCAACCGCCATCGGGCGCAGCCTTCGCAAACGACGCTCTTAACCGAGCTGTGATCCTCACCAAGGATTCTTTACGCAACGATGTCGAAATAAGTGACGACGTCGGGCTGCTGTGACCGTGTGGTCTGTCGTTGCGAACGTTCTCTTCGAACTATGCTGATCTGGAGGCAGGGTACCTCCTGGAGTGCATGTCCCATTGCCACCAGATCGAAGTACTTTTTCCGCGCTGATCATTGAGTACCTTGATAAATTCTCTGAAGCTAAGAAGAAACATTTGGACTAGCGTCAGTATTGGTACTTGAATTATCTAGGAAGAGATCCAAACAGAACTGAATCTGGTGAGTGATAAGGGTTCAATCCTCGGGTGGAATCTCCCTGCTCAAGGAGCCTTTATTCACTGACGATGTCTCTTCCCAGGTGTGGTCCGCGCTCTCTTTGACCCGTATCTTAAACAAGCACGAGACGCTAGTCTTCCAACGTGGGTGGAAGCCACGAATGAGCATGCACATGATGTTTATGCCCACTTCGGATTCAAAGTTGTTGAAGTAGTCGTTATTGGAGAAGGCAGCGTAGATAAAGGGGGAATCTCGTGTCGGGTGGGGAAGGAGTCATCGTATATGGCATGCTTGCAGAGCTCTGAGCATGATTTTCTAAATCGCCAACTCCGAAGTAGCGGGAATGATATGTGAACATGACGGTAGGTGTATGTGCAACTTCAGCCTACACTTCTCCTCTTTACCTTCGTCGCATTAACTTTTAGGTCGTGCAAGCTCCCCCATCCTTTGCCCGCAAGCCCTGCCAGTAATCAAACGCTTTTACGAGCCCAATGGTATGAGAAAATGCACCACATACGACCAAAACATGCATAATCTGATGACTGGAACCATAGATGTCAAATCGGCGGGGGTACCACCTCTCAGGGATACGCGCTGCATAGATTGCCGTGCCTGTGCCATTCAGTATTCCGAGCCCCATGAAGTACGTCAATGACATTCGCTCATTCTGGGTAGTCCAACCGTGCACGGTGACCCCGTGGATTGCAGGAAAGAAAATTGAGAGTCCCAGGATACCGTACATAGCAGAGCGGAAAGGCCGGTAGGTCGGTGTGCGGAAGACGGGTCGCATGGTAAAGATCCCGCAAGCAATGGCTGCGATCGTAGCCTGTAAATGTCAGAGTTGCAAGAAAGCGTGACTTGCACTGCTGAGTGAAATACCGTTGTCCAATAGAAGTACTGCAGCTTTTGATTGCAGTAGAATCCGAAGTAATCACTCGGAATCGCAGAACCCCAGATCACAATGACGATGCCAAGGTGGTCCAGCTGATTACCTATTTTGTGGCCTTCTTTACTGTGATTGGAGCATATGTGAAATCTTTGGCATCGAAACAAGTCAGCGATATGAGACTTTGGATAAGTGGGTTCGGAACCATACATCGTAGACAGCACGAAGCAAATGGTCACTCCCGAAAAGAATATTGCAAGTGCTAGGGCATCTGCCACTGTTGCACTGCTATATCGGGGGACGATTTGAAGATACGAGTAAGGCAGAAATGCAAAGAATACGCATGCTCCCAGGAGATGGGACCAGATGTTGACTGTGGGCGATTAATGATCGACTGTTCCTCAAATCGATCTCCCGGAAGCAACCAAAAACTGACCCGTTTCATTATGAAGCTTTATGATACTCTTGCTAGATAAATAGAGGGAGTACGAAGGCTGACTGAGAAATTTCAGTCCCTGTTCGATATCTCTAAGAAAGCGGGGACGCACCGGTAACCAGTCAAGACAAACTCATTGTCTCTAAGCAAACATTTTCAGCCGAGCTCCTTCGTCAGGATAGCATGATCAATAAATACCTCTGCCATTCCACTTTGTCATATTAGCACGTCTAAAATCATCGCGATACTAGATTTTAGAACATACTCAAATCCTTCCATTCCAATAAAGTGTCCGCACTTTTTGCCTGCACACATACGTGAATATTCGGCGGCCTGAAAGTTGTGCGGGGTTGCCTACTGCCTGTTGCTCGTCGAGAAGACTGACAGCTCCTATTGCGCTTCCCCTGGGAGAACGCTTCATGATGTTAAATTCTAGGATTTGGGTAAGGAAAGCGAGTTGTTAAGATGTCATCCTTGATGTTGAACGTTCAAGTCGAAAGAAGTTTAAAAGGGGTCTCACTTTTCAGCTGGACACTGAAACCCCACATTTGGTTGGCTACGAGGAGATCCTTGTCCGATCTGCCCCAGTAAGCACTGGCCGCCCGTGCCTTACGGCCTGCACATCCGCTCAGCATCTCATCGCTCTACTCTCCAACACACGATTTAAGCATCTGACGAGCCCGATCTGAACTAGGATAGAAGAAAATATGGTATTGACAGTGCATTACAAGACACGGAGGAGTCGCTCTTTCCTGTTAGGAGGATTAAATTTTCGTCCGTTCTTCCCAAAAATTGGTTCGGGTGCCTGTTGTAACAAAACCACTCCAACAATGCTCTCCTCGCTGCAACACTGCCACACCCAAGTGCACCAGTGTGCCATACCCTGTCGCAGGGGGGTGCGACCCGTCATCCCTGTTTCAGAGCAGACTTGAATGATTGCGACTTCAACTGGCATTTTCTACTGGTCCAAAACTACCTTCAAACACCAACAAATTGTGGCTTAAAACAATCTTGCAGCGTCTCCAACTACTGGCTGGGATGACTGACTGACATGCTACTCTGTACCCCGTATCATTCCCATATATGTATGCTATGCCACAACAGCTTATCTAGATTAATAGATCTGACTAGCATCTTTACCGATCTGCTTTGATATTTAATGTTATACCTAAGATTGAAGCTCTTGTTTATTTTTCTCTTCATTCGAGTATCGGCCGGCGCGCCCGTGGATGCTCCTACAAACACGACACAATCCTCGGGCTTCGTTGGATACGTCTCGGAACCAAATGTCAGAGGCACAACATCACTTCTTCTATCCTGTATACTGACATTGGTTGCCTGCGTTTGGTCTGCACTCCATCTAAATGTGCCTGAACAGAATACAAGCCGCCTCCAGTGCTTGCTCTGCAACGTTAGGTGGATTATCACCGGTGTGTATGCGCCAGAACTGGTGGTTTTCACAGCTTGGCGGCAATGGGCATCAGCGAAATTGCTAGGCAAGCTGGTGACTAGGCTCTCTCAGGACTCTAAGGCAAAGAAGCAACCAACGCCGACACCACAGACGACCCCTACCATGGTTCTTCGAGAACAGACGACAACTTCTTTGAGCGGGAGATCTCTTTATAATTCGGCGACATTTGCAGAGCGTAGGCATGAATGGACGAAGACCCACGACTTCTTTGCGTCAACTGGAGGATTCGCTTTCGAAATCCCAGCTGCTCGTGGCAGAATCAAGTTTTTGCCCGAGACTTGTCCAGCTCGCGTCACTCTCACAGCCCGCGGAGTCGCCTTGCTGGCCAAATGCAACAAGCTGCCAGATGTGCCAGAGGGTGACATTCTCGATAAAAGCAAGGCCAATGACCTTGCAAAGGCATTGGTGGTGATCCAAGCCTCTTGGATGTTGCTTCAGACTTTGGGAAGAGTCATTGTCGGGCTTCCTGTGACGCTTTTGGAAGTCAACACCATGGCTCATGTGTAAGTCTAAGCTACCGAAAGATTGGAGATGAAATCAACTAATGAACATCTTTATCCAGAGCATGTGTTTTTGTTATGTATATTCTATGGTGGAACAAGCCCCTTCTGCCAAACGAACCGTTTGTATTGACTGGTGATTGGGTCGAATCTCTGTGTGCCTACATGTATATGAGTAGCGATTTGAGTGGTGAGGTTGAGAAGAAAGAGTCGCAGACCATGGTCAAGACCATTTTCGCATTTCTCAATTGGTACTCCAAGATCCCTGAGATCGATTTGATTTGTTTGCGCCTGCCGAAGGCAAAGACTGAAACAACAGAAGTTGCCGCAACAGAGCAAGAAGACGTTTCCATCGCCATTGCTCAACCTCTACCAGCTTTTCAAGCTACGTCTACATCGACATCATGTTTAAGAGAACTACGAGCAAAACAACTCGAAAAAGCTGCTGACACAGCCTTTTTTGAGCGACGTCCAAGGGTCAAGGGAAGAGATCTGGAAGCAATGAGCCCATCACCGGCCACTCGTCGTCGCTGGTCACTGGCCTTGAAAGCCATCAGCGAATACCCCGCCATTCTGGAAGAATATACTCTCTTTCGTCACGAAAAGGACACATGCGTCCATTTCAGGCCCGAAGAACTGCTTGTACGACGCGTCCAGAACTGGCCCTCAAATGATCTTCTCCGAAACGTAGGCGGGCTCATGGTTGGAATGGTCCTGTGGATGGCAAGCTTTGCCTACGGTGGAATACATGCAGCGGCCTGGAATAATCAGTTCCCAAGCTATGTCGAGAAGTGGCTCTGGCGCTCCTCAGCAACGTACATTGGATTCTGCGGAGGTCTTTGGATCATCTTGAATTATGTTGCCCAAGCTTACCGTCCTCTAAATGAGTTTTGGGAGGGCTGGATGGATGGGAAAAGCAGCTGGTATTTTAATGTCGTGATAGGTTCTTTGGTCTTTATTTGCGGATTTTCATTCTGCGCTGCGAGGCTTTTCATTGTCGTTGAGGCTGTAATCAGTATCAGGCGCCTGCCTGCTGCAGCTTATCAGACTCCAGATTGGACTCAAGTTTTCCCTCATTTGTAAGAGTTTTTAAATTCTTGAACTTATTTACGTTGCACTGAAGTAGACGTGAGATTGAGGCCGAAGAAATCTTCCCCAGATTGCCACTACTGTCCCGTGACCTCTACGGCTGCCAGATGGATCTCCATGCTGAGTGTGTCAACTGCTATCTGTCATTGCAATTTCAGGAGCGCCTTCTTACAAGCCGAGTCCAAGTCTGACGTCCAAGTCGTTCACTTTACGAAAACATTTGGGATGTATCATTCTGATTGAAGCGGTACTGTCGAGGTGATATAACGGGAAAGGATGGAGCAACCAAGTGCAAGTGTAGTCAGCGAGGTGGCTACAGGATGTCTTTCGAGCACCTCCTATTTTATCTACATAGCATATATAATTAAATACAGCAAATAGCTTTCACGTACGACCACAGACTGAGGAGAATTTGGCTATTTCCCCAGTCCAGCAGTACACTGGCCTTAGTTCGACAATAGATCTTACTTTCTTACTTCAAAATATAGAACTCGGATTTTGAAAATACAATTCTCAATTCTTTGATGTAATACGTTCGACTACCGAATTTAGAACTACGTGACAAGAATACATTTGAAGCACAATCTCACGCCATGTTTTTCGACACACTATTCAATTCAAAGATCACAGTGCTCGTAAACATTTACAACGCATTTTTTCAGACGGCGCCGAATATTTGGTTATATAATCGATGCCTCCTTGTTAAAAACCAGCCTAGAGAAAGGTTAATCATCAGTGAGTAGTTGTTATGCCCCCTAGTATGTAATGTGTATCGGCCCTCACGGTATTACGCAATAAAAACAATACGAGATCTTATTGAGCTTGCCTTTAATATCAATAAAATGCTAGTCTAGGAAAAGCAATAATGTGCGGTGAGCAAGTCGTAGGTAAAGTGGTATGTGACTTTGATAAAGACTAATTTCAATAGAAGCTGAAAGCATGGAATAGGTTAGCAATAAGCTCACTTAGCAAGTCTTAGGAAGGAAGCAGAGTAAATACAGGTACGTTATTGAATGGCTAGATACAATGAGTAAGGAAAAAGGAACAAATGATTTTATGATGTTATAATGGTCAATAAGGTAAAGGGACTTACAAGGAGATAGGTATTTGAAAAACTCGGTCTGTGATTTCCACAACCTGATATAGTGCTGCAAGATGTCCTCTCCTAGTGCCTGCGTAAAATCGTGTCTGGTTTCTGTTGCTGCTTTCGGATTCCTGCTTTGGGTATGAACGGCCTAAGATGGAAGGGCGATTAAAGATGAACGCCATAGACCTAGAGAAGGAATGTTGATGAGTTTGCTAATGTAATCATATAATACGTAACATATTTTTGCATTTAAGAGTCTCGACTGAAACGATGTGTATTTCAACCATCTCCCCCCTCCTCCTGCCCTTGCCCCTCGCAAAACACCAAATCGGTAGTCCCGGCTTTAGACCCAAGTCCCAATCCACAACCTTATGTTGAAATTCCCAGATTTTTGGCAAGGGTAGTGACAAATTGGTCACCAAGAGATCTCAGGGTGCTAAAATTTGTTATATAATTTTCGTTAAAGGCGCTGCTAGGTAGCAGAGCTTTCTCTCCAACGAAGACAATGTCTATAAGATTGATACTTTCAGTAGTTGTAATAGTAAGAGAACATTGGGTCTGCTTACAGGTGACGTCAACAGGGACATGACCACTACCACCGTTTAGATTATCATTAGGGAAGCAGGTTCTAGCCATTAACCAGGAAGCTTCACCGATGACCTCAGGAGTGTCTCCATCTGAATCGCCGTAGATCCCGTAGAACATTTTATCGCCACTAATATCACATCACTGTTAGCCCCTACATGCTGGTAAACAAACGGATATTTGGAATAGTGTACCAAATTACTGCAGCAATATTATTTCCAGGGAGTAGTTTCGAGTTGACATTAGCAAAGCTCTCAGGAATGACAATCCAAGGGACTTCATATGCAGCAAGGGCCCCATTATCAGTTTGTGCTTGGCCGTCTTCATTTCCCTAGGTTGTCAATAATGTCAGAAAATAAGGATTCCTGCAACGGAGGTGCCTCAAAATCCATCTAACCTTGCATTTGTAGTCAATTCCGTCACAGTCCACGTCCATATCTGCTACAAAGACGAAAGCGGCGCCCTGTTCATCATAGTCAATAAACCACTCATAAGTAGGGTGTGGAGGGGGGTATACATTTGCAAAATTAATCCAGTCGCTATGAATGGTAGCTTTAGGTGAATCGGAATCAGAATTTACTGGGAATGTTGCTCCCTTTGGAACAACACTAGCTTTTGCAGCTGCAGCTTGTAGTGCGGCTACTGGGATCGTAGGGCTAGCAGCGAAGAAGCTTGCTGGCGGCCCTGCTGATGGCTTATTATATGAAGCTCCGTTGACGGTTTGGCCTAACGTGATCCCGAGTCTGGCGACAGACACCGCAAGGAGGATTAATGAGCATTTGAGAGTCATATTACTTGACCATTGAACAAGTAAGTGTTGAAGCGGTAAATGAGAATGGAGGACAAAGTAGAGGAGGAAGAGTTGGAAATTCATCGTATTTCATTTGGTTCATGGAAAAAATTGAATTCAGTTTCACATTCAAAGTAGCTACGGTAGATTAGGAAGGTCGCTACATGGTTACTGGTAACGTCGCATTTTTTTCGGCCACCGGTGAAGCCAACGGAGAATCGGGCGAAATACGAAGGTCACCGTTAGAAGTCCGGGCGACACTCCACGGAACAGCATCTGATGACGATGCTCAAGACATATCTACGTTCATGATTGGCCAAACAGCTGGTGAGTTATTCTGAGTATGCAATATAGCTAGACTAATAACAACTAGCATTGAAGTGATAGGAAATGGTAGAGAAGATGACTGTGATGGTGGGCACTAGTCCATCAGCTTGGAGAAGCATGACCAGAGCAAGGTTGAACGAATATTATGCCAGTACGAAGACCATCGAGAATAGTACCGACATCAGATGCAAGAAGCGTTCACTTGACGACTTCCTTCAGAGTGAGTCAGGGTCGGTGGCTAAGGCCGTTGCTCTTACGAATATCATATAGAAATCGTCAGCATCCACCTTGAGGACATGCAACGCGAACAAACAAAATTTCTAGAGAGTGCCTGCTAGCAGTTGAGCTGCTGAAGGCTCGCATTCGTATGGCATATTGACTAAACCGATAATAAGCTTTCAATTTCAATTAATTTTGCTTTAATATTATTAGACAGTTAGATATTCACAGTATAAACACTATGCCTTTTCATGTGCAGATTTCCAACGCAGGGCTATGTCAATTGGGACGGTTTTCGGAGCGAAATATCATAAATTCTCGACTAGGTAGATATCTAAGGAGTGTAAAAATTCAAGGCGGGGTAGAGCTCCTTTATCCTAAACGAAGAAGCAAATACAGACTAGACCCAACAAGGAAGGGATCAGCGTTCCAACCAACAGGCTATCACTACTACCTCGAAGGCTTTTCGCGTTACCGTGGAGCATTAATTCACGTGCATGTTTATTTTACGTGTAGTCCTCACGTATCGTGTGACAAACCATCCTTCCAGATGACATCTGAAATTGTTTCTAACCACTGGAAAGGACGTCATTGCTATAGTGGTTGTCTGTTTCTGGTCAAGTAGAAGATATGAGGTTAGAGTGTGACAGCGTTCTTCAGAAATCTTATTAATCCCCTATTTCCGCTTTTGAGATCTCTTGTATAGAAGTACGTGGCAGAATCTGGAACCGGTAGAGCAGACAAGGCGCATGACGTCTAGAGTCTGCATACCACAAATGCTGAGCTTAAAAGACCGACGTCTGGATGCCTCCGAAGCGTAACGGTAACCTTCAACCCTTGAATAAAAAAGACAACTCTTACTACACTAACAGAATTGGCGATCTCTATATGCGTCGGCAGCGCGAAGTTCTTCGTGTTATAGCTCCCGCAAGCATTCCCTTCAAAACTCCTGAGGTTATTCTAGTTCCCAGTATCAATCCATTCGTTTGACAACTCCGCATCAAGGCTCACAATCAACAACGCCTACAGCCGTACGCCTACCAAAGGTCACTATAATTAGTCAACGACCTGATCTTCAGAGAATTAAGGTCAATGGGCCGTGCTCCATTTGGCATGATTAATACGTTTTCTATATTCGTAGTCTACGTCATGGAGGTAGCAATTTTAGCATCAGAAATTGGGTGTCCTTAATAAGGTAGAGAATTACGCTTCTAAGTAGAACTAACCCCTGCTCACTCTTCGGCCTTGAATCCCCCAAACATTGGTTGCCAGAGCTACCGGAAGGTTAATACTGTTGGGCGCGCATCGTCGATCAATGGATCGAAATGAGAACGACACCGCTGTTCTCTACCGTGGTATTCTGGGCGAAATTTCAGGGAATAGTATCACAGACGTCTGGTATGGTGATGTAAATCCTAGCGGACATTTGGCTTACACGATCGAAAAGAACGAATCTGCTTACAACTCTGGAAGTTGTTACATGTCCCAATGTAACTTACTGGCGGCAATTACATCGATTATAAGTACTTCGATGCTTATGAGGTCACTCCATGATTTGAGTTCGGCTTCAGTTTGTCTTACACCACGTTCGAATATTCGGATGCGGTTGCGAAATCGAGCAGCCAGATTAAGGTGGACATGCATCAGGAATTCGGACCAGGAGGACGAGCCGATCCCTGGAATATCGTTGTCTGTGACGATTGGGAACGATGGCAGTGTAGCAGGTCATGAAGTTGCAAAGTTATATGTTACCGATGTTGCTCAACAGCCGATTCATCCCCGAGAGGGTTTAACAAAATTTGGATTGGGGTGGGTTCGCACAAGAGATGGCATTTTCTATTGAGAAGGAGGGAACTTTCTTAGTGGGATGTTGTAGCACAGCAGTGAGCGGTTGCGGACGGGGCATATGCTTGTAGTGTGGGGCGAGCTCGAGAAATGTGAGAGTTGTGACGACATTGAATGTTACTGTCACTTTAAAGTAACAGGTGGGATTGAGTCACCACATGGTGCTGAACGGTGCTGAATCAATTGAATTGATATTAATCGTCTTTCAGCCAAAGAGACCAGTCACTTGTGCCTCATTAGAAATTGTAAGGTGAAAGCCTGTAGTCGAAGCGAAATCATTGAATGTGCCCTCTAGGATTGACTCGCCTGGGCCCCCTCTACCAAACCGGAAGAGGATATGTATTGAAATAACAACACAGACTTTCACATACGACCACAAACCGAGGAGAACTGGGCTATCTCTAATCTCCCGACATACATTAGCCTTACTCCGGCCTATCAAATTCGTTTTGCCTATTCAGAACACAAATATCAGATTTTGGAAATACTATTCTCTATTCTCAGTACAAGACTGCTAATCACGTATGACTAGCTAATTTGGAGCTACGTAAATAGATACTTTTAAAATATAATCTCACATTATATATTTCGATACATTGTTCAATTCAAGGCTACAGGGCTCTTAAATGTCTATACCGTGTTTCTTGAGACAGCCACGAATATGTGG
>NXFV01000626.1:0-130249 GCA_002803225.1 Gamarada debralockiae | reverse complement strand
GCTTCAGCGTACCTGCCTTGCTGTCTAAGCACGATCGCGAGGTTATTCATGCTATTAAGTGTTGATGGGTGATTGTTGCCGAGCGCCTTCTTCGTCAGCTCAAGAGTCTGCTGCTGGAGCGTCTCGGCTTCAGCGTACCTGCCCTGCTGTCCAAGCACGATCGCGAGGTTGTTCATGCTATTAAGTGTCGACGGGTGATTATCGCCGAGCGCCTTCTTCTTCAGCTCAAGAGTCTGCTGCTGGAGCGTCTCGGCTTCAGCGTACCTGCCCTGCTGTCCAAGCACGATCGCGAGGTTATTCATGCTCTTAAGTGTCGACGGGTGATTATCGCCGAGCGCCTTCTTCTTCAGCTCAAGAGTCTGCTGCTGGAGCGTCTCGGCTTCAGCGTACCTGCCCTGCTGTTCAAGCACGATCGCGAGGTTGTTCATGCTCTCAAGTGTTGATGGGTGATTGTTGCCGAGCGCCTTCTTTGTCAGCTCGAGCGTCTGCCGATACATCTTCTCTGCCTCTATATACTTCCCAGTCTGTCGGAAATATTCTCCGACATTAAACACTAGCTCCCCAAGTAGATGCCTAACATCCTCCGGAAAGTCACCGAACTTGAGAATACATTGAACATGAGAAAGATATAAGGTACAAACGTCCCTATTCTCGTGCGTAAAGAATGGAAATATTCTTGTAACATGTTGTAGCGTCTTGCAGCTCCATTGAATGAGTTCCCCAGTTGTTTTTAACCAGTTCCGCATAGCTATTTGAACCAGTCGGTGGATATCATATGAATTTCCTCCTTTACGAGGAGTAATGAATGCATATGCTTTCAACGTTCCAATTGCTTTGATTTCTTTCGACTTCGAAGCTGTCGGTAGGAGAGAATGAGGAATATCGTGTTCAGCAATACACGACATAAAGTATAGATACTGAGCGGCGAGCAAATCATATTGTTGAATGTAGCGGAATGAGATTAACCAAGTTAAAGCAATCGGGTTTTGAATACTTTCGTAACGCCCTTGATCTTCAAAATTCTCGCTTAGTAATTGTATAAGTTCTTGATCTCCTGAATTGCAAGCTTCCAGATATTCATGTATAGACACCTGCTCTTCATTGATAAAGGCAGCAGCTTGTTTGATCGCGAGTGGAAGGTATGTGAGAAGTTGGAGCAACTGTGTAGCGCCTTTCTCAGCAATTAAGCTTTTGTTGATCAAACTCTTTTCTAAGAGCTTTAAAGATTCGCTCTCACTCATCTCTTTGATAGTAACAACATCGACACCTGCGTGTTTGACCGCTGCCTTGTAGTTTCGGGTAGTCAAAAGGATCGAGCCTTGTTGGCTAAACGGGAGGTAGTCGGCTAAAGCTGGAGAGCCAATGCTTTTATCGCTCTCATCGCGTCTTGTATATAACGCTTCGAGGTCATCAGCATTGTCTATGATTATCAACCATCTCCCAGCACTATGTCGACTCAGCCATGTTTTCACAAGTGATTTAACGTCTGCCTTGTCGTCATTAATGCCAGCCACTTGAAGCTCCTGCCCAATCCTGAGATACGCAGCTTCGAAGCTTGTGGAGTTAACGGCGGAGACCCAGAATACAGAACAGTCGGAATGCTGTTCTCGGATCTGGAAAGCGGCCTCGAGAGCAATTTGAGTCTTGCCAATGCCCCCGAGACCTGTTATCGCGACACGCTGACAGGTTTTCTCGTAGTCATCTGGCGCAAGCTTCCCGATGACCTCTTTAAGCTGAGCTTCGCGACCAACAAATCTTGTATTTTGGCCAAATGGAACTAGCCAGTGCGCTTTCGGCCGTGCTAGGGATAGTTAGTAGACACTCTTGAATAATCGTATGCAGGATTTAAATAAGTCAAAACATTCACTTGTTCCTAAATCCGAAATACAATAATCAAAGCAAAATACATATTCCGACTCTTATATCTCCTACAACGGCTATAAATGTCTGCTTATGACAAAGTGATATATATATTATACCATTTCTACTTACCTCTAGTTGTCTCTGGGCCTACAGAGGCTGCCAGGCCTTCAGTGTCTGTCTGGTCATCTAGGAGTCTCTTAAGATACACAACAAGATCCTCGTATCTTGGTCCATACTTCACCCGCACTAGGGGCTGGTACTTCACGCTATCCTCGTCTCGAATAAGCAAACAATGCCGATGTGGGATATTCTTGTGCTGTTCGCTGGCCCATCTCAAGAGAGCATCGAAATTCGGATCTTCTAGGCCTGAGCCACAACCAATAAACAGTATAGTTTTATACTGTAAGAAAGTTTTTAATACATCCTGTACCTCATCCGAATGCTTTACTTCGTAGTAGTCTGTCGTGTCTAATACAACTTCGTGTGCGTCATGATAGCTCCCATGTATATGGAAGACTCCATTTAGATCTCCACGCTTGAATCTTGAAACATCGTCTTGGTTCGATCGACCAATCCGTTGTAGCCCACAGTGCTTCTCGAGAACATCGTCGTAATTTGTTGTGAGCAAGGTTGCCCCTCTGTCGTGTAACGCCTTGAGAACGTCGATAAGAGCAGGATGTCTAATTTCCTGACTTAGGCTTCCAAACACTGACTCTAACCATGTAGGGAATTGACCATGCTGCTTCATTTGGCTGCTCACAATGTTTGCGGTGTCTAATAGGCCATCGACTTCTGGATCCCCAAGCGCCTCATATGCCTTTTTTGTCCGGCGATTAGATGCGTCTACGTAGCCCTCACTGACTAAGTAGTCCAGACCGTTTCGTATTAAGCCCGTCCATGTGATTCGAGAGAGAGGTTTCCCAGTTTTGTCTGCCGTCACATTGAGTATAACTCCGGCACCAGTTATAATCGCGAGCCGCTTGTTCTTCAGATCATTGCGTAGTCGTGCAAGGATTTCCCCTTGGCGTCGCGATGCCTCACTGGCAGCTTCATCCTATATTGCTTACCTTTAATTCATATTTCCAAAGAGAGTTACAGTGTACGTACTGAAAGATTCATCGCTATGTTCAATATCGTAGAAGCAATAGCGTGGAATTTGCGTTGGGAGGGGACAAGGCTGTCGCTAATACAACGGCTATGACAAAGTCCGGTCGAATATGCGACGGCTATCGAGACTTCAAGATCAGACTTCAAGGCGTTGGGTCGATATCTCATCGAGTGAGTTCACTTCTGTTATTCGTGATAGCGGATCACAGCAACCAGCCTTGGGAATGTTAGTGTTCAGCTGTTACTTCGCGCGCTAAACGCACAGACTAGTGATGCCTACAGCCTATGACACCAAATCACGTGACAAGTATCGCACCACTGTCATTTCTCCTAACCTCGCGACGCTGGCTGAAAATAAACTAGGCATCTCTTCCGCCCTGCCATACATAAGCCTCAAATTGGCAGATTAGTTGGTGGGTGAGCTGCGAGGCTGAGAACAACATCAGACGAAAATATAAAGTATTGGTATTAAATGCTCCTAAACCCCTCCCGCCGCTCAGGGTTAGGGGTTAGGGGCAGTGTTCTACTTTCAACTTGGATGATTTGGGTTTAGAAGCTGGAAGTATGAAATGGAACTCTGATAAGTTTGGTAATGGAGATTTTTCAGATGACCACAGGAGGATTTGGGAAGATCATGAGAGAATTGATTTTCCCAATCAAACATAGTTTTGACAGTTTTCCAGACTGTTGTGGGCGGGACGCGAGAATGATTCACGTATCTTTCTTTTCGCAGAGAAATCTCACACTGGCTGATTGACTGGCTTCGAACTGGAGGAATTCTGAGATTGAACAACACCAAAGTCAGTTATTTTTTCATCTACAAGAGTCCAGCTTTTTCTTGAGCTCAGTTACAAGAAGGTTGCAGTGCGCGAGCTGTCCTACACGCTGCAGTCCCGCGCCATTTCGTCACTGCCACAGCTTTCCAGCAAGGATGTCACTCATACCACCTCGATAGAAGACCGGGATAATATCAATAGGAGCTGACACACTAAAACTCTTACCCCCACTTAAAGTAGAGTTATCCCACCAGTTCGTCCATGTAGTCTTGTTATCTGGCAAATAAACATCCCAAGTACTGGCACCTTGCTTCACAACAGGTGCAACGAGAATATTCGGCCCAAACATGAACTCATATTTTAGATCCTCGGCGTGAGCCAGCGTATACGGATCTGAGATCGCGAAGTCGTAGAACAGTGGTCGTTGCGGCGCAGCTCCGTTCACGGCTGTTTCGTTGAAGATTGCATTGATGTACTTACTGAGGGAGTACCGCAAGTTGATGTACTTAGAGAGGATGGCTTCGTTGCTTGCGCCGTAGGACCAGGGCTCGTTAGGACAGTTGGTGAAATTATCTTGGGCGCTGGGGAGACAGGTCCGCGTGCCGTGAGCACGCATGATAGGGCAAAATCTGGTGTAAGAGATATCAGCTCATTTTTGAAAGGGATTTTGAGCTACTGAGAACAACTTACGTTCCGTATTGGAACCAACGGGCATATAACTCCTGGTATGTGGGGTCAGAGATATTGCCGAAGTAGGTGCCGGCTTGGGTGTAGAAGCCACCTATGTCTGTCGTCCACCATGGAATACCAGAGATCTTCACGGAAAGAGAAATTAGGATTCATCCTGCAATTGTCGAATGAACAAAGTGGCTCGGCTCACCTGTGCATTTAATCCGCCGACTATCTGAAGAGGAAACGCATCCCAACTGGAATCAACGTCTCCGTTCCAGACAATACTGCCAAGTGACTGAGAGCCGAGCCATGCGCTGCGAGACAACGAGATAGTTGATGGAACAGAAGGATCTTTGAAGGCGTCAGGTTGATCTCTTGCAACTCCATCGCTGATGATCTTCTGTTCGTAGACTGGGGAGATGGCTCCGACTTCTGTTTGTGAGCCTATGGAGTAGAAAGTATTTGGCCGTGAGTAGGGCATGGTCTGCATTGCTGGGCTATCAGCGCTTTTGAAAAGATATCCCTGTCTAATGTCAGTAAATGGATATCTATTTTTTAACCATAGCATCATTGTACCTCTCCGAGACCACCACCCTCATCGCTGTCAAGCCAAAAGTGGCGAACTCCCATATCGTAATAATTCTGCTTGAGTTTTGACCAAATGAAAGACCTTGTATCAGAGTTGAAAGGGTCAATCAATTGCATAAACTCGTTCAAGTACCGATCTATAACACCAGTGCCTTCAGACGATCCAGCCAGGAGGCCAAACAATGACATATTATACCAGTTGGGCGACTCAGCTTGCACAAGAGGCCATACGCTCACCATCATTTCCGCTCCGGTAAAGTTCTTCACGTAGGATGTCATGGATGACGGATCAGGCCACGAGGTTCTGTTGAAACTCCAGTCTCCTAGATATGCCCAGTTGTAAAAGTCTGCCAGCAAGAATCAGAAATGAAGCATGGTCTCATGAGATAATGAAAAGCTTGCCAATGACGAGCATTGAGACGCGAAGACCTCGCTGAGCAAAGCCAGCTGCGACACGTTGAACTTCATTTTGGGTTGTGTAGCGGTTCTTGGACTGGATGTACCCTTGGGCAAATTGGGGAAGATGAGGCACTTTCCCAGTGATAGAAGTGTATGAGTCTAGGAGACCATGGAAGTTCCCAGGCTCGGCTGCCGAGACGACTATTCTTCCTTCAGTGATGCAATACTTAGCCAATTCATGTAAACATACCGTAATCAGCAACGCTGGTGGAATCGGAAATCCAGCGAATGGACCCTGGACGGACGCTGACGCTTCCCATACTGGGTACGTTCCATAGAAAGCTATAAGCTTTTGACGACGTGTAAAAAGGAAGTGTTAATTCTGATTGGTAATGTCGCATTTCAAACTGTCTGTGGTAAATAAAGTTTAGAAAGTCGAGAGAGCAGCATGGACAATGGGGGTACTGACTGGCCCTTGTTATTCATCATTCCAGTCTGATGCTGGCCCAAGCCGAAGATCTGCTCGTTTTGGTCCACAGAGAATGTGAAAGTTGCTGAGCCTCGAGAAGTTACTCCGGCGGTTTGAAAATCCCAATATCGTGGATTGAGACCATGCTGGTATACTGTTAACCAAGTGTGACTAAGCTGCGACGCAAAATCGACTCGCCTTTGGCCAGAGCTCCTGGAATAGATACTCCGACTGATTATCGCTGCGCCGTGAGAAAATCATCCTCCCATTTGTGATATTCACACTCAACAGACCGCTATTCACGATGACATTGGTGTCGTTATATGTAATTCTTCTGCTCGTTATCAATCCAATGGCGGCGTTGACGCCGCTTGGAGGATCGAGGACTGTCCCAAGCTCATCGCCAGTTGGATCCCGCCATAGACCGGCTCGGATTCTTATGGAGTTCACCCCCCATGGCTGGATCAAAACACGCTCTATACCGTTCAACAAGTAGACACCAGATTGTAAATCTTTAGTCACATTCTGTGAATATGCCAATTCAATGACTGCCAGACAAAAAAGGAGAGGTCGTGAAAAATGCATTTTTAGAGGGCTCTTGACTCGAGTTCCAGACAGCAACTTCCAACAAGAACTGTCAATCCATCGCTGGACTACCAGCGTATTTAATAAAGACAGTGAGAAAATTTTGGGGCCACTTTACTTCAGCTAATAACTAATCCATGACGCAGAAGTACTTCCGGAATCTCAAATATTAGTGAAAAATAAGGGTGTGCTGACCACGTGCTATAGGTTGTGCGCCATCATTCGACCGATCTCTTGAGAGCTCATGAATTGAAATCAAGAAAGAGTGGAGAGTGGAGAGTGGAGAGTTGGAAAGATTCATCTTTTAAAGTTCTTGAAGATTTAGAAACGACCTGGGAGCTGCGAATGGTGTTCGGAAATGGTGCACGTGCTAATAGTAGCTGCCTTATAGCACCCAAAAAACCAAGGATGGTACCCACAAGCCCGAGAACCTCTTGGTCACTTTTCCGTCGCACAGGATAAATCAAGCAACAAATTCCAGTTGATTTTCAAGGACGAGCCGTATGATCGTATCTTGCTTCACGGAATCTCCTATTCTTCTCAGGGCCCTAATCTACGGTGGACGTTTCAAGGTCTACTTTGTTTCTGTATGAACATGGAGGAGACCCCTGCTGTATAGCTCCATGGACCGTGGGTTGCCAAGATTCACTTTCGCTATTATGAACTGAGGTGCAGAGGACGTTGGGATAAATTATGAATGCCCGCTTTTACCTAAAACCGTGCTTTTACTCCATTCTTGACTTTTGAGATGAATTGACGCGTTTTGATCTCCTTCTCTGTTATCTCAATTGAAATTCCTAGTATTCTTTATCTTCAACCTTAGGGTAACCCTTTCGTGGCGCAATCTCGCAACTGTATGAATCTCATGACGACCAACTAGCGAACCAGTTATCCTAACCATCCGCCGAGATAGAACTAGTACAAGCCCCCTTCCCGACATAATATCAAATCTGTGTGAACTAAACCCCGTCAGTGGGAGCACCTTGGCCCTTTGCCTTCTACCGTATAGACGGAATAAAAACTAAGAGAAAGAGAAAAGAAACACGCGAGTAAAGCATAGCATGAAAAGTTCAAAAGCAAAAAGGAATAAACTAAGTAACACTGAGCTTCATACTATATAATATCGCTCCTATAAACGTTTAGGAGACGTTATAGAATGATGAGGCTGAGCCATTATCACGTGCATCTAAGCGAATGTCGATCATGTTTTGTTTTGAAGCGTGAATCACATGCTGCTTGCTACTGAAGCCTGGGGAGTGGCGCTGTAGCCTGTGGGCTACAGTGAATCAAGCCTGAAGGAGGTCTAATTACGGGCTCCAGAGTTTCTGCTTACAGAGCTTCACTCCCCATAAATGCAGGCCGCGTATCACTGTATAATAGCAACTGCAATTCAAGTTTTGGCACAGTATGCCTTATTTGCTGCCTCAGGGCTGCAATTCCCGATCCAAAATTGATTCCGGAGGAATCCTGTTTGCGATGGAGCCAAATGCGCCTAGAGACAAGACGAGGAAAGGGTAACCGGGCTTCGGGGGAGCCAAAACAAGCCCCTTTGGACGCTAAAAGGGCCTCTCAATACATGCTCAGGCTGACAGTCGAAACAGGTCCCCTGGTACACTATTCCACTATTGCTCACCACTGCTCACCTCCTTCTCTCCTCCGCCTCACCCTAACTCACGTTACTCACCTTAGCTCACCTAGCTTTGCCAATAAAGCAGCTCTGCTCACCTTTCCGAACAGAAACAGATTTCGCTGAGGTTAGGCCAGCTGTTGTATGTTTTTACGCCCTCGTGCCCTCCTTTTTGTCTCTTGTTTCTGTTTGGGTGAGACGGGTGGCCTCTTCTGCCTCTTCTTTTTTCCAGGGGGAAGGCAGGACTTTCCTCCCTCAGACACCCTTCTAAGCGTTCTCTTTTTTTGTAACTTCGATGACCAGGATCTTTCGATTTTGGGCTTCAATGGGCCCGAGTCCAGTGGATGCAAGCGAGAAATAGGGGCTTCGTGACGGAGGTCTCGAGCAAGATATCTGTCATATCCCGGGTTTTATTAAGTTCTACGTTTTTTATATGACTGTCTCCTTTCAACAACAAGTGCGAGCTGTGCTCTTGCCTCGGGAGTCGCGCTTGGAAACGATTGTACGAATGTGCACTGTGGGCCATAATGGCACACAGAATAGGTGCTGTGGAAAGTCGAGGATGAGGCTTGAGCTACTATGCACCTTACCTCTGCTCTTGGGGTTAAGCAGGAGTCTGTCATGAAGTCTAAGAACGATATATTGGGTGTTAAGCCTATATTTGTTGGGTTTTACGCCAAGATTGAATTGTGCTGATGTATATGTGTGGCACATAGATGTATCGCAAAGGATTAGTCTATTATGTACAGGAGCTGGTGAGATGCATAACTACCAATACCCTTGAGACAGCCACCTTGCTTGAGTTCAGAACAGCTCAGCCTTGTTCTCAGATGACAGAATTGAGTCAAACTTGAAGTTCTCAGCCTTCTCGAATACAGAAGTCAAGGCTCCTGCTTCGAACTCAACTGTCGCTGGAGGCAAGGCTGGCAAGCTACTAAAGCGCTGGGAATATCTCCCAATCTTCATCGTCTTCCATCTGGTAAAGAACATCGCCATCCCATGACCTGGATAATGCTTAAAGTCGATCCGAAATTCTGTCTAAAAGTAGTGACATCTCATCAATCCGGAGTCAGTATTGTTTCTTTACAGACCAGTAAGATTCCACGATGTTGACTAGACTTTTCTGTAGTCACCCGTTCTGATGACATATCCTGAGTGCGTATCTGTTCCATAGTTGAGATTGCCATTCGGAAAACAGCAGTGCTCAAGTTGGTACTGATGTAGCTTTCGACTATGGCATGCGTGTGGTCCGATAAGTGCGCTGGGCCTGCTCCTAGTTGACAGGTCCCGTAGAGGTATCTGGCCGAATTCGCTATCTTATGGAGCTTCTGGCAAGAAGAGCAAAGAATTTGGTCTGACAGATCAAGAGCCAAAATATCCAAAAACACAAGCGTGTCCGCCACCCGGCCGGCCAGATTTCCAAGGCACATTGTTCTGAGGTAAGGGTCTCCGAGCAGGCGTTTGACTTGCATGCAGGAGATGGAAAAGGCCACGGCTGATGGAACAGGGAGGGTAATCTATAATTAGTACTAGGAGCTCCGATGAGATCTTGCTTAGGACGGACGATTCCAGTGCAATGGGCCATCGCCATTCTCTGAGGGGTGAAAGTTGTCTTTTGATGTAGTCCATGATATTTTCTTGGTAGGTGTCAGGTCGGGGCTTTTGTAAAGATTTGGATATTTGCAAAGCTGAAGCGAAAATCTGTGGAGGGCCAAATTGCTGGTGACATATAGTCTGATTAAAAGGGGGAAGGTGCTGTTACTGGTAGGCGGGACACTAATAATCAGAGACAAAATTCGGGGACGTTGCGTATTTAAAAAAGATTTCAGTTGTGTCTATAAATCTTTCAAGTAATAAAGTCTAAATCAAACTTTGCTACAAGACAAGCAGAGCCAGTCCTCTGAGTGTCAAATCTCACCTCCCACTTCACGTGATGAAAAAGCCCAAAAAAAGGTCTTACAATGCAACCGTCTCTGTTGGCTCGGACAGAAGAATGGAAGTAGAATTAGCGGACTCTGCACTTGATCTCTAGTACCATGATGTAGTTGCTTTGGTCATGGGTGATCAGATGAGGAGGCTTCCACTCGAGGCTGATCAGACAGAGCCTCGATTCACAAAAGGGGTTGAGATCTTGTTCCTCTCTGTCGAGACATCTGCTAACTGAGAAAATAAGATTTAAGCTTGATAATTCTTGGCACATTCAGCAGAGCATATAGCGTAATTCTCTCGGATGGAATGGTGGGAGCTACTCTGGTTCACGATCCGTGACCTTCCAGGACTCGGGTTTATCGAACGATAATACAGCCTCATGCGTGAATTAACGCCTTCTTGTTATTTGAAACGAGTCCACTGATGGTACCAATAAAAGGATTCCTTCTCGATAACAATACTCCAGTGGTAATATGTAATCGTGCAGATGCAGTTGAGGTCTACTCTTCCTGACATAGATGGCCATACCCCGAAAGCAGGCGGAAGAGGTCAATCGGTCGATTCCACCAACTGCTCAAGCCCCCACCATCTAGAATGATGGAAAAGATGGAAGCTTCGTACACGAGAATTCGACCTCAGCAAGTATCGCAAACCGGAATCGCATGATGGGAGGCGGCGACTCCGCAATGCCTTGAAGGGTCCCTCTTGAAGGGGAATTCAAAAAAGGAATTCATAGAAGCATGACTCCTAAGCTTTTGCCAGCAACCAACCAACAAGGAAGGACTGGCCCGATTTGACTGGAATCGACCTGGTACCCAAGTCACGTGATTAGCAGAAATGCTCAGAGAACGAATCAGAGGGTAGCTTTGGACGCAGAAAGTAGACATGTCGATTGATAGGAACCTCACCGCTCATTTGCGGCTCTTTGATTGTTCTCGATGCTTCTGGGGAATTGTAGAATGTGAAATGTGACGGTGTGGATGTCATGAGCAGCTGGAAATGGAACACATATGCAGAAACCCGTTCATCGTACGCTCCGAGACTCCCTTCCCTGCCCTGGACCGAACTTCTGTCGTATTTACCCTAAGCGCTCATAAATCTTCCAGCGCCTAGAAGAATTGCTTTTTCCTTCCTTTTTTAATTTTTTTTTCGTTCTCACATCAATAAGGTTGTGGTCGGCCATTCTTCTGGCTGGCGGGGGGATTTAAGCGTGACGAATATGAGATATATTATTTCTGAATGTGATTGTGGCGGCTGCAGCTTGCCTCTTTATCAGCTGATTATCCAACTTTGGATATTCATATGAGGAAAGTTTCGTACACCCTAGCTGGGCAACTTCCTGTAATAAATGTCGAATAACAAGCAAAGTTGCTCACAAACGAGCAGTCGCGTTTCTCGACCCGGATTCTGCGCCATAGAGTTGTTGTGGAACGGTGGACTTCCAGCACGCTGGGATTGCCCATCCAATCATTTACAGTTATTGTACGAGAGCAGATCTTTTCTCGGATAGAGTCTGAGGACCACGAAAGAGTGGTGGTTGTTGCGACTGCAAGCACTTCCTCATTCGTTCATAGTGCATCAACATTTGCAACGCACGAGATCCTGCAGTTTCTGCAAGTCATGACTAGGGCAGAGCCTGAACGATTGCAAGGGATGCAAAATGTTATCGCAGAACCCGTCGAAACGAGTAAAGGAAACCGTCCACTTGAGGCTAGAGTTGGAGGGGAAGGTGCGGGAGAAGACAAAAGTGGGAGGGAGAGAGAAGTGTGACAAGTCAGGTGCAGAAGATCTGGTATCTATTCAGGCAATTCTAAAGCGGACTTCGCGGCTGAAGAGGAAAGAGGAGGTACGTTGATCGATGTGAGGAGGCTGGCCAGAATCGCTGAAACCAACCTGAATGACTGTGCTGGTTGCTGGCTGGTTCATTCACTCCACCTCTGCGTCCCGCATTGTCATATCGCTAACAGTGTTCGCGCTGCGCAATCCCTATCACATCCCACGTTTCTGCCCCACCACCTCACTGCACCACCCCAAGCAATCTGATTACTTGTGAACTTCCAACGATTCACAGCGCCCCTCCACCACACCAAAACAGCACATCACCCTGACACCCAACTCGGAAAGCGCGCCAGAGCTGCACTGCAGAGCAAATCCAGATCGGTTGGCCTTGTCAGCTCATTCGTGTTACGTTCCGTCGAGTGCGCCCCTCATCTTTGAACCCAAGCCCAACTCATCCCCAACTCAACCATTGTTGTACACACTCTCGCGCACTTACACCAACAAAATCGAATCGTCAGCTTTCATACACCTATGACCCTCGCGGACGGGGCACAAGCAGCAGAGCGGCCATGCTCCCGAATCCTTCGACTCTTTTGAACGAATACTCGACCGAGGTTATCGAATCAGAAGACAATGGCGTCATTGCCTCCTTAGGACCGAGCGAATACCCTGTGCAACAGAACCCCTACATTGCAAAACCTATAAGCGACGTCAATATGGGCTTGGAAGGTCAAGATGAGAGATCAGATATGGAGGATAGATCAGATTTTTATGAGGACGCTCCATCTGATGAAGATACAGACATGTCAGATGGAGGTGCAGCTTTAACAATGACTCTGTCGCATGCAGAAGCGCTCAACGCTGAATTGGATATGTTGGACGCTGAAGTTATGGGCTCTGATAACCTTGTTGGACTCCTCATGGACAATCACTATCAACCGACAATGATTGAGGATCTGCCCTTCTCCTATCACGACTACAATCAAGGGCCACAAGACTTCACACAAAGCTCTGATGTCTACGATGAAGACATGATGGATAACGAATTGGGGCCCGGTCCAGCAGCTCTACCAAACCTCCCAGTAGCCATGTCCGCGGTTTCTCAACAGCTGCAGCACATTCAAGATGGACAAGGGCATGCCGCTTTCACAAACGTTACGGATGCCCAACATGCAGGTCCTCAAGAAAACAGTATATCATCCCCTCTCTTTCACCCTTCCCTCTCTACGATTCCTTTGAACTTTTGGGGCGGTCTGCAGGGCAATTTTGTTTCATTGGCCGATATTTCTGCTTCTCACCAACCACCTGTGACTGTGGGATCACAAAATGCACCACATCTCTGGGGCACCGAAGGTTGGACACCTTTGCCTGCCATGGATGTCATATTGGTGTCAAGCCAGGCTCAATTGAGTGCTTCCCATTTTTCCTCTTCGGATGCTATTGGGTTGGATGACGATGAAATAACCAGTGCTGACCAAGATCCAGTGGATGATCAAATCAACCTCAGCCTTGCTGAGTTCCTTTACAACTGGGCCCATTCTTCGCTACGGGAAGAGGATATCAAGAAACGGCCTCGAGGTCCTACGCTACCTGCTGTTGAAAGACAAAGAGAAATGAAGAATACTGGACCAATGGTTCGAAGTGACCTCCAGGGTGAGAGATGTGACATTCAGAGAATCAATTGGGTTGAGCTTGGAGTGTCTAGGCTGGAGGCAAGACAAATGCGGCGGCAAACTTACAAGAATTATACAAATCTTAGGTTCCATCTCCAGTGGCATGTGAGTGTTGAGTGTTGGGCCCTTCAACGGTATTTTTTATACTGACTATCTCTTAGCCACGCTTGAATGGTGCCAGGTTGTCAGACGATCAAGACTATTTCCGATTTCGAAAGATGGACTTCGATCATTCAGTTCATTTGTCCCACTTCCAACTGAGAAACCTGTTGTCTTGTGCTTCTCGAAATCACATATTCTATGCAGGAAGGTCGATTGTACACCATTACACCCCCACAAGAACCCCAGGATCGTCAGTTCCAACTTCGGTGGCTATGGACCTTACGAACCCGGCTGTACAACCACTCCATGCTTTCCCTGGTGGTAGCGTACAGATCTCAACGTTGACAGTTGCTCACGATATCCTTGTTTCTGGTGGCTTCTCTGGAGAGTACGGAATTGTCAATCTCAGAGCGCCCAAAGAGACCAAGCACACCGAGGGCATTATCACCCACCATCTGAACGGCATAACCAACCACGTCCAGGTTCACCTGCCGCGGAACTCTTCTTCTCCAGTCGCTGCGTTTGCTTCAAACGACATGTCCATGCGTGTCCTTGATATCACCACAAACAAATTCATCGCAGATCACAAATACGAACATGCCATCAATTGTACTGCGATGTCTCCAGATCAGCGACTCCGGGTCCTTGTTGGTGACAATCGAAATGTCATGATCTGCAATGCTGAGACTGGCGAGACTCTTCAGGATCTGGAGTGCCATCGAGACTTTGGATTTGCGTGTGACTGGGCTGACGACGGTTGGACTGTGGCCACAGGAAATCAAGATATGCAAGTCAAGATCTGGGATGCACGAAAATGGACGTCAAGTTCCGGCCTCGCATGCCCCGTTGCCACCATTGCTGCAGAGATGGCAGGAGTAAGAAAGTTGAAGTTCTCACCTCTTGGTTCTGGAAAGAGAGTGCTGATTGCAGCTGAGCCCGCGGACTTTGTCAATGTCATTGATGCGGAGACATTCTCAAGCAAGCAAACATTGAGTTTCTTTGGCGAGATTGGAGGCGTGGACTTTACGAATGATGGCCAGGACTTGATCGTTGCGAACTGCGATAATATGCGAGGAGGCATAATGGAGTTCGAAAGATGCAACTTGGCTGCCGAAGCAACACACGATCTCGATGAGCATGAGCATTACGTAGTGGGACGTCACAGAACGAGAAGACAACGAGGATACGACTGGAAGAACTCTGACGAGGAGATCGTGAGACATGCGAAATCACGAGGAACGGAAATGCAGCGTAGCAGACGAGCTGCGATGCTGGGAACGAACATGGGAATCTTCTAAATGGAGATAGGATGACACACAGCATTGTACAGCCTCGCTGCTCTACCCATTTTCAACGGCCACAACACAATACTAATCGACGAGCCAACGTTTTCTTTTACATCATTCCCTCATAACGCAGCGCTTCCTTTTACAATGATACCACGGACTGGGATGGATGGACGGATGGAACTGGAGTCCTGGTATTTATGAAGGGGCGGAACCGACAGATATCGATTTTCTTTCTTACCGCGTGGCATTCTAGGCGTCACACGAATTACGGCATTGCATGGAATGGAATGGGATACATTATGCGATGGATGGGTCATTCATTGTTTGATCTGGATACCTCACTCAAGGGAATATAGGCAGCATTGCGTATTTAGCGAGGAGTTGGGTGAGGGATAGCTAGTTAGTATGCAGGAGGGAAAGATAGGGTTGATAAGGAGCTAGATGAGGAGAGGATCCTTGGTGGGTGGTTGTTATGGGATCGATTTGTGGTCTCTCTTTAATTCCTGAGATTTCGATCGATCGATGCTTAGAAGGGCATTCGTGTATCTATTGTAGTAATGATACAAACAAAAGCTTTCCTCTCATTACTGGGTTTTGGTCTGATGTTTTGAGATGCATCAGTGGGTGAGGTGGAGAGACGAGGCTTCGGATGAAAATGATATCAACAAACCCTTCTTTTCGCTGCGTGCTGGTTTGATGTCTGAGGAGCACTGGTAGAGCTTTTGGCCTGAGAGAACGGAGTCGAGATCCGAACCTTCAGAAGAAAGCGATTTGCTTGTGATAACTTCAATTCACATGGCAAATGAAGAACTGCTACATAGAGCCACCTCCGCCAATAGCCCCCATCTCGTGGGAGGTCACCGAGCTAAGTAATCTGTGTGCAGATACCTCTCCCTATATTGCATGAAATATCTTCACTGCCAACACATCACAGCAATGCAAGTCAAAATCGGCAAGTCCTTTCGTCGCGTCTACTTCATGTCACACAAGTCCAACTCCAACTTGCATGTGATAGACAGATCAAGGAAATCAAACACTCACTTACCTCCTCAGGGAAACTCTCACCCTTATCTAAAACCAGACCGCCTCCAGTCTAGGTATTCCTCTGTCTTATGGCCTGAGACCCATTCTTTGATAAGGTTGGGGAAACTCTCAAAGCAGGAAAAGAAAGAAGTGCGATCGACCATGATTGAATAATAAACACTAGAAGTTATATCTTACATAAGGGGTACAAGCAAAGTTATTTCGCATCCTCCAACATTCCTCATTACATGCAGTTATATATATAAATATCCAGATTGATTGGTTGAACAAATGGAATGAACTATTTCGGAACGTCTATAGCTTCCATTATATCCTCTTTCCCTCTCCTCTCATCCCATCCCTCCCAAACCCAACTCCAAAATCCATCGCTCGACAAATCAACTCGTTGGGCTGGTATTTGGCGTGATTGGGCGAGATGGTCATGATTGGACGTTGACAGATTAGAAAAGATCAATCATTCCCCAGCTCTGCTCACAATCATAGGTTCCAAGCGGCTTCCACAAATCGTTTGTGAATGAGAACATGCAACTCTTTCCACCCGCCGCGGACTTAATACCCGCAATAGCGGTAGCCTGCTCGCTTGAACCAGGGCATGCAGCACCGTTGCAGTATCCAGCGCTGGGCCATCCAGTCTCCAAGATAATACCCGTCTTGCCGGGGCAAAGACCGTCCACGATTGAAAGTTGGGAAGAGACGAATGAGCCGGCTTGGTCGCAAGATACGTCGGAGTTGAAGAAGGGGTGGATGTTGCAGCCGATAACATCGACGATTTCGCAGAGCTCGGCGGTGGATTCTTGCCAGATGTTCAAAGGCTCGGTAGTGGTGCAAGGTCCGGTGTAGCCAGCGCCAGCGAACGTCTGTTTGCAGGAGGAAATGAACGTTGCCAATTCCGAAGCAGAACAGTATCCATTGAAGACAGCCTCGTTTCCAAGAACAATTAACTCAACCAACTCGAATTTGCCCCATGAAACAATCTGAGTGACTTGTTCTTGAGCGCCGGAGATTCCAGTGTTGGAGATGAAGATGCCGAGGATCATTTTCAGGCCGGAGGCCTCGCACGCAGCACCGACGTTCTCAAGGGTGCTGCAGTCGGTGGAGTACACGCGCACGGTGGTGAAGCCCTTCTGCTTGATGAGTGCAATGTCGACGAGGACATCGCTGGCGGATTTGCAGGCCCCGGTATCGCTGTATGGCGTGTAGGTTACGGCCCATTGGTCACCGGAGGAACCGAGTCCTGAGGAGGAGCCGGAGCTGCTGGAGCTGGAGGAAGCTGAAGACTTGGCTGGTGCTGGAGAGGACTTGGCTGGTGTGGGGGAGGACTGGGCTGTTGCGGGGGAGGATTGGGCTGGTGCTTGGGAGGAAGCGACGTAGGTTGGCTTAGGAGCTGGGGAGGTGAATGGACAGAAGATAACGTAGTCGGTCTCGGTGATCGTGGTCACGACTTCGGGTTGAGTGTAGGTGCCTGGTGCGTAGGAGGCGGGGGTTGGGTACACCCAGATGGACTCGGTTGAGCAGGAGGTGGTCAGGGGTGGGACCACAGTGTAAGTTCCGGCTGAGGGGCACACATAGGTGGTGGTCAAGATGGTGCTTGTAACAACTCCAGAAGAGGTGGAGACGGTTGCGTAGGGGCAGACAACGGTGGTGGATGTTGTGACAACAGTGGTAACTCCTCCAACGGTGTGAGTTCCTGATGGGACGGAAGTAGAAGTGGCAGCGCAGACGGTCGTTGACTCAGTAAGAGTAATTGTAGTGGCAGGAATCGTGTACACGCCTGGGGTGGGGCAGGTGGTTGCTAATGGGGTTGGGACAACTGGGGATGGGGAGCTTGAAGGAACCACTGGCTTTGATGTCGCTGCTGGCTTTGAGGTTGATGATGGGGGAGCAACGCCGATAACTATGAGCCGCGTCAGTCTCTTTTCTATTGGCATATGACAAGTTGCATATTCAACATACTGGTAGGAGCTCCAGTAATGGTAGTATAGATGGTGGTGTAACCACAGGTAGGCTCTGGAGCAGAACCAGTAGTCAACAACCCTCTCTCCAAATGGAACGCCTCATGAGCATGACGACGAGCAGCATGATGTCTCCCAGCACTAACGCCTGACGCGATCGCCGCAGCGATAGCAAGAACTCCGGCCTTCATCTTCGCAACGCTTCCACAGAATTAATCGTAAGAACGTAAAAAGGTCGATCGACTTTGATTTTCGGTATATATATTTTTGTTTTCTTTGTGCGTAAATAGAACAGTAACGAATGCCCGCTGAAAGAGTGAAGCGGTAGTTTGGGGGGTAGAACGACGGATACGGCGGCGACGACGAAAGGGTATCACGGCATCAACATCGAGAGGAAGTAGGAAAGAAAGAGAGAAGAAAACTACGGGGGAGAGCAAGTGATATTATCCTACCGCAGCACCGCCTTCGTGCGGGCCTTGGGCGTTGGCTTGGTACGGGGCCAGCCTATGCGAGGCGCAAAGAAGCCAAGAGCGGATATGATTCTCTATCCTAACAGGGGGGAATTTGGGAGGGGGCATTTCGTTTCTTCTCTGGATCACACGCAAAGGGGAGAACGCCGTGCTCTGTTTGGTTGCCGCTGCGGATAACCAAATGGGATGGTAGGACAGCTAGAGGCTAGAGTCCTACCTATTCGTAGATTTTTGAGGAGGCCATCTAGGGAAAAATAGGAGAGGTGTGTCGGTCCGGCCAGTCGGAGAAATTAGCGACATTAGCAAGCTACCGGTAATATGCGGGGAGACTCACTTTTTTGCCCTGACTAGACCAAAAGAGGCAACCGTAGTGCTTAAGCTCAGTTGTTCATTTCCTTCCTCGTGTTTGGGTGGCCGTCGATGGAAGATGAGCGTCAGGGGGAAGCCCCAAAAGGAGAACCGATGCAAATTAACCAATAAGGATCCTACCATGACGCTAGAGGCTAGAGCTGTCGCCAAAAACCTCATTTCCTAGTTGAAGCCATTCAGAACCAGATCTAGAACGTCTGCTGACCTCTCTTAGCAAAGCCTGTAACCGCTGTATCCTATTCATTCATTCCTCTCATAACAACCCTACGTACAGTGTATTTTATCTCGTGAAATAAATCCTCCAACTTCCTTTCTTCCTCCAGTGTTCTCGACCGTGGGGCTCATCATGGCATCTGCACCATCCGTACCCACATCACTCTCCACCAAAATAAGTTTAGTCAGGTACGTGCTGTACCTGTACCATCGCCACCGCCGGCCATCCAAGCGGCCCCCCAAGCCAAGCTTAAAAAATAGAACATCTCCGGCTCCATATCCTAATTTCGTCCATTTCATCCTCAAAGACAAGGATAAAAAGCATTTTCGCGCTCGCAGAGCCTAATTGGGACTTAGCGCAAGGTAAAGGAAATTGCACAAGAGCACAGCGGTTCATGCAATGATACCGCGGCGCCTGCCCCGGCTGCGTGCTGTTGGCGACCTTTTTGTGTTTATGGTTTATGCTGTAGATATGCTGTGAACGTGTCCACGATGCAGCGAGGCGAAACGTGATGTGAGGATGTTTGGGAAAATGGGGAAGGAGGAATCTTTTGTACCGGGATTGCTTCACGGGAGGAAAACGGCAACAACAAGGTGGATCGAGTCATGATTTATCGATTTGTAGATCATCTTATCTGCTTCTTTACCCCACCTCCTCCATCGGAATCGTCCAATTTCATCACGATCTCGAATCGAGTCAGGAGGCCACCACGTGATAGCGCGAGAATTTGCCAGGATGAGGCAGAGACTCCCGGGCTCAGTTCCTGGTATACAGACAACTTTGGAAATAGAACTATGCATTATTCAAGGGTCAAAAGACCAACACCTAACCTATGCGCAATACTACACAGATGATTACAATCAACGCCCCTTCTCCTCAAAACCATAAAGACCAAATTTCATGTTTCCCGCTCAATGCCAAATTCACACTTCACTCTCTATTATTCCTACTTAGATATCCGAGTACTCCTCATATCCACCATGTTGAGGCGCCCAGCTTCCAGCCATCGTACTTCCCTCCTTGCTACCGTACCCAGAGGACCAACCAGCATGGGATCTCAATCTTCGCTCTTTCTCGAACTCACCCCATCTCTTCATCGTGATCTTGGAGCTGTCGAATTCTCCCTC
This sequence comes from Gamarada debralockiae, assembly GCA_002803225.1. Lineage (NCBI taxonomy): Eukaryota > Fungi > Ascomycota > Leotiomycetes > Helotiales > Hyphodiscaceae > Gamarada > Gamarada debralockiae. The sequence continues at coordinate 110,215 of NXFV01000626.1, read as the reverse complement.
GTATTCGATGCCTGCTTTCTTTGTCTTCTCGCCGGCAGTCTTGCGAGTATCACCCCAGGAGAAGTCGTCGAACTTCCAGAAGGCGTACATCGGGAGGACGAAGTTCCAGATGGGAAGAGACAGAAGGTAGACCAGCATCCACGCGACATAAGACCAGCGGTGAGCGGTGAGGACGATCAAAACAGCCGGAAGACCCAAAATCAGGCCAAGGAGGACAAGGGGAATGATTTGAGGTGGTTGGCGAACGATGGAGATGATGACTGTGTGATAATTAGCCAACGATCTTGAGTGGAAATGAAGGGGATACTTACCGACGTAGAAAGTGAAAGCGATAGCAGCTGGAAGAACCAACGTACCAACAAGGTCGATAAACACAACAAACTGCATACTGAAGCAGAAGGTACCGCAAAGATCTCTGACGAGAACAAGTTCCATGAGGTTGTGCACTGTACTGTTGATCCATCTACGTCTTTGAGACAGTAGAACGGAGAATTGTTCAGGGACGGTAGTTTTGCAGACAGCCTGTGGAACGAAGATCTGCTTGCGCTTAGGGAATGTTCGGAGCATGAGTGTTGACAAGTATCGATCCTCTCCCAGCAGAAGCAAGTTCTTCTTGTGAAGCGTGTCGACAATGTTCTCAGAGTAGTGCTCGACAACATCGGGGTTGGCAAGAATGGGAACCCAGTAATTCTGTGCACCCTTGGGAGCCTTGATTCGGTACATGCAGAAACATCCAGGAAGACAAGTGACACCACCGAAGACGGATTCGAAGGATTTGGAGAGATGATGCGAGATGAAGTACTCAAAGACCTGGATAGCGGAGACCCAGGTGGCCCTCTTGTTCGCAATCTTGGTCTCACCACAGAGGCCCATGACCTCGGGATCTTTAACCATAGCAGACACCATGTGAGTCAAACTGTCGGGGAATACCTTCGTATCGGCATCAACCATGAGCACAACCTCGTAGAAATCAGGTGAGATTCCGGTGATCTTCCACAATCCATTGAACATCTCAAATTCGAGCTCGGTCATGCGTTCATCGAACATGACCTTTTGCAAGAAGGACATCAAGATGATCTGACTATCACGCTTTCCTCTGTTTCCTGGCTTGCTCTTGGTAGCCTCGTCAGGTGTACCGCATTTGACAACACACATCATAGGCACACGTTGCTGTCTATCCGTGGGAATGCTAGAGTTGGCGCCATAGTCGTAGAAACCAGCGTAAACCTTGGCCATGTTGTGTCGTTTCGATCCGCTGGCAACAGCTACATACGAGAAGGCTGGAACCTCGTCTGGAAGAATCGCAAAATCCTTCATCATACCAAGAACAATATCGGGGGTTGACATAGCCTCGCCTTTTCCTTTGATCAGTCCATCACAAACAACGAGAATGGCCTTGTGGCTGTTGGGATAATCTGTCATAGCGACTGAATCAAGAGTTGTTCGAATACCAAGCTCGCCTTCAGAGTAAGCAGTGACGAGACAAATAGCATGGGCAAGAGGATAGCCAAAAGGTTGCCAATCAGCAGGTGGTTGAGGCACAACTGCTTCGTGGATGAATCCTGCAGGGCCAGGGCCTTCGTAGTCGCTTCCGGTAGTGCTCATTCTATTCGAATCGTTTCGTAAAAAGCTTAATCGACTGCCGTTTTGTTGTCTGAACATAGAATTTGGCGGTAGAAGCTGAGACGCTGAAGTCTGACTTGCCATGGTTGTTGGTTGCGGACGGCCAACGCGTGAGAGTCTGTCTCCAACATACGGACTTGTAAAACGTGAAGTTGTCGGTAGGAAAGTACTGGCTCTCTTGCTCATTCTGTCAGAGCCAGCCACAGTACTACCAATATCACCGGCAAGCCTAGGAGGTGCCTTGTAGATTTCATCCGACCATTCCTCGATCTGACGGTTCCGCTTTTTTGAGTTGGTAGACTGTGACGTTTTGGATGCAGCAAATTTTCGACTCAGGAACCACTGGAAGATCAACGCGAGGCAGAACTTCGAGAGGACAATACTCAGGATGAAAGCCAAAGACACATAAAGCACAACCTTAGAGGCAATGCATCCGACAGTCTCGGTATCAACGGAGCCGACTTTGATAATCTGCTCAAAACATTGAGCCATAGCCTTATCATCAGCGCTCTGGAAAGAGTGGGTGACATCTTTGCCGTGAACTGCTGCATTTACAGCATTTGATCGGTCGCTGAGCTCAACAAATTTGGATGGAACGGTGACCTCTGTTCCATTGAACCATTTCAAGAGGTCCAAGTCGAGTACTGTTCCGGAATATACCATCAAATTTCTCGAGACGTTCTTTACGTCGTCCCAAGTGAAATACACGTCACCGACACTCTTCAATCCATAGAATTCCTCACGAGCGCTGCCAATGGTATGGCACGAATATCCCAGGTAATACGGAATGGTTTTGTTGACAGGGCTTGATCCATCTTGGTTGAAGGTGGTGCAAGGGAAATACCACGCAAGATCCTTGTCGGAATTAGTTGGAACATCGGATCCTGATGTCAATGTAATGAGGCCCTTGCATTTGCCGTTGACATTCTGGAAGAGAAAGCTTCCATCTTGACCACCGTGCTTTTCTTGCAAATCGTATAACACGTTGGCTCCAGACGGAATTCCTTTGGCGGCTGGGTGGTGCGATCCTGATAAATCGTATGCGCTTCCGTGGAAGATCATATACCCATCAGTGACATGATTGACCCGAAGACGAAGCCCAGGTTTAGCGCAGACGGTTGCAGTAAATCCGAAAGTCAGGAAACCAACAAAGGCCATAATGAGAAGAATAAGACTGAGGAGCCCCATTTTCTCCCTCCAAGCTCTCTGCTGTGCCTTTGCTGGTTTACCAAAGCATTTGAGGACAAAATCGGGGCACCAGAAAGTGATTATTGCACAGTAAACATTCCATAAGCTCGGTGGCTTTACGGCATCCAGTTGCTTTTGCCTCTCCTTCTCTTCCTTGGTTATTTTTCGTGTCTTCTCCCGTTGAAGCTTTTGGCGCGGTCGCGATGCTGCTGCAAGACCAGCCTTCTCTGTTGATAGTGCATCTCCTGGCCCTGCCCCATGGCCTCTTCTGCTCTTTTTCGGGAGAGGTGATACGTCCGATTCCGCATCGCCAGAAGTCCGTAGTCCTGATGACTCTGTAGCTGTTGAAAATCTTGGAGTTAGCAATTGCTCAAAACAGTTGAAAGATCCGAGTAAAGCGGGTTCAATGAGTTCCGAGAAATACATACCTGCGGCATCCGCCTCCAAGTCCTCCATTATAGGATCATTTCCAGTCGAAGAAGGTAGCACATCCATGTTGGCTGCATGCTGTCGGTAGTAGTAATTTGGGTGGTCCTTATCGATTCTGTTTCGCTCTGGTCGAATCAAGCTCCTTTTCCTCTGAAATTCTGCTGCCCCTGGTGTATGGGATCGCGTTGTTGGAGCGAGTTGTTCTTGAGTAGCCGTCGGTGCAAGGGGTAATGTGTCAGGGTACGACGATTTCGATGGCCCGCGGTGATGCTGTCTTGTGGGCGAGGGAGACAGTGGTGCTGTAGCGACAGTCATGTATCCTGTCTCCTCATCTTGTGTTCGAAGACGACGAGGTGAATTTCGATATGAGCGCTCGTGAATAGGAAACTCATTGGCCTCGGGCCGTTGAGGAAGTGACATGGCTCTGTGCAAGAAGCTTGTTAGTGATTGTTCTTTCTAGATCAGCGATTGTAGTTGTTATCGTTCATCCCAGATCAGTGATTGTAGTTCAACTTTGCCATTGCAGGACGAACACTGCCACGCTGAGGATGTTTGCACAAGACGTGAAATGGCGTTTGACGTCCAATCAAAACAATGCAAGAATAAACGTTCATGAAAACTCAGCGAATAAAAGACCAACGTACATTGATGTTGATAATAAAAGGCCGTGGTGAGTCCACAGGAAAAGAGTGTTTGTTTGTCGCTATACGATCCCTGCTTACTGAGTTGCTGGTGGGGATGGCGTTCCTTGGTCGACCAACAATCAAGGCAATGCCTTGTTCCAGAATCCTTCCGACCAGCTGAACTCTGCGTCGTCCGTTATCTTCTGTTTGAAAATGCAAATCGTAAGTCGGTGCAGGAGAGATCCTCCGCCAACGAGTTAAGGTTCGACGATCGCGTTCTCAACAGGATATTTGAATGGCGAGAAGGAGGTCGGCAAATGGGGAAGGAAACGACTGCGAAGGATTGTTTCAAATAAGGGAGGAGCGACCGGACAGGCTTTGAAATGCCTTCAAACGAATGAAAAGTCGGCAAAGGATGCCAATGTTGTGAAGAAGACAGCAGAAGCCAACGTCCTGCGACTGTCCTGGTGATGAGGCTTTTCAGACGTGTGGAGAGGAGTGAAATGCGAAGAACACTCAACTTCCTAGATCGAAAACTGGAGCCTCCACCCCTGGGCCGGCGGCGAATGTTTTTGTTCGCTAAAGCGATCCACACGCCCAAAAAAGCAAAGGTTGATTATTAGTGGATAAAAATGACTAAAAATACCTGCAGGAGAAGGTTGACCAGGGGATTAGGTTTTGGTTGAACATTTGACTTATAAGCTTCGCCGCAGACCTTTGTAACTTCGTAAAATCTTCAATTTTTCTCAACAGTTGTCACCATCACGGGGCTGAATAAACGTTTATCACGAGAAGATCTAAAACGGGTGCTTGGGAATACGATGACAGTGTTGGTGAGGTTTGTTTGATTTTGGAATTGGTCGATGGAGGGGTCAGCGGATACGAGATTCAAGTGCGGCGTCGAATGTCTGTGGGCGGTTTTCCTCATATGAAGAATTTACAATCATATTCGTGCATCCAAATAGGTTATCAGGATTCAAATATTCCAAATGCCATAAAGCTTATTGATATGGGTATGCAGTTTCAACAAGCTCTCTCTCCATGAAAATGCGGATCCGGAACCTTGGCCAGGATCATGATCCCCAGTTTCAGAGCTCAGCAGCCGCTGTCCCCAGATTTGTGAAAACTCAATTCTGAGCCTGATCTGTATCCGATATCTCGGGGCAGATATGATCTTTTGATCTCGGGGTGTGAGGCTGTATGTGCTGGATCCCGTTGATGTCCTTCCTCGAGGGAGGAGTTTGTGGTAGCTAGATCTTGAAGATCATGCAGAAAACCGTTGAAATCCTCCTCGTAGAATGACTTCAAACCTCGGATGAGAACTTTGCTTGAGAAGCTTCGTCTTTGGCTGAATTGACTCCTCCTCAGCTCTCCAAGAAGCCAAGCCATATGGCGTCTTGAGCCAGACTCGCCTCGCTCGAAACGGTGAGAGCTGTATCCAGATGTAGCACACGTGGCGTAACAAGTACAGCCCTTCCACAGAGTATCTCGTAATACCATAAGATAACTGAGATCTCTGCCCGACGGATAAATACATTTGCAACTCGGCTAACAAGATATTGAAATGGGAATCCTCGAGGCTGTGGCAAATTAATGTAAAATGTGCCCCTTTTTCTTAAGCTCTCTGCCGGCGACTTCATCATATTGTCTTAAAGAAAATTAGCTGTGGCCCTAGTGAAGTAGGGTCTTTTCGCCTCGCGTCAAAATTTCATTGACAAAAGATAATCGACCCGAGATCCGATGCCAGTGAGTTGCTCAGCCTCGAGGAGGAACGGCTGGCTGAGTGAGATGTGGGGGATATCAGCTCTGTCTCGAGGATGAAAATACTCAAATCGTAACGCTTCAGTCCCCTTAATACTCCCGTCACGAGTATTTTATTTCAACTTCTTGGACGGCGTTAAGGAAATGAGCCTTCCCAAGCTCTTCGCCGAAAATCCCAAGGCGCTGGGCACAAAAAAAGGGTCCTAAAATCCTCAGTACAGTAATCCTCCTAGCCCCCCCTTTCAATTAAGTGACCGCCCGTACGAGGTTGCCAAAACAAACACCCGGATCTGCGGCTTCCGTATTAGGGAACCTAAATGGTCCATTGGGAGAAGGTGCATATTCAGCGCGTGGGTCGTAAGAAGAAAAGCTATCAAATGCAAACTCCCTCTTCTCAAACTATTGCATATGATCACCAACTTCGAGGTTCAATCAAGCCTCTGTGCATGGTGAATGATCCCCCCAATCATCCCTTTTCTGGCATCCGGAGGCTCTTCCCTAAGCTCCTGCCCTGTCCCCTGGACCGGACGAAACCTTCATCTGGGTTAAAGAGCAAGCCCCAAAGCTTCATCCTCTTTGAACGATTGAACCTCTTAAACTCGGAGATTATTGTCTCGAGATCATCTCCAAAGACCTGGGTTCTCGAAGATTGGATAGAGGGACGGTCCGTCTTCCCCACGGTTTTCACAACTCTTCATTTAGAAGATACCAGGATACAAGGTCTCGTCGGCAACTGGGCTCGACCTATGTTTTTTTTGTGGCGGACAGCGGCATAATAATCGTTGGCGGTAGGTGAACGATTCTCCAAACAAGAGACCTGCAGGGTCTAACGTCTTAAAAAGGAAGATCGATCTGACGTGCTGCACTAGAGGTCTTGCTGCATTCTCACATACCCGCATTCCATTCCAACACGCTACTCGAGAAGGGAGGGAGACACGCATCAACAACTACATCTCAATAGCTGGGATCTTTTCTCGTCGCCCTGGCGCAGCGATCGTTCAATTATTTTCAAGTTTCCGTATTCGCGTCATCGTGACAGCCGCAGGCAGCTACGGTACCCATCGTCAGTTCCTGCCAGGGTCTTTTTTTCCACAGGGGTCTGTTGATCGCTAACATTTCTGCCTACTACAGTTTGCACCTTCCTACGTGAAACAAGGCGGTATTCACTACTCTCTGCAGACGTGATCCTCCAATAACTACTGCCGATATTCTACGATCCAACGAGACACCATCTTCAAATCCCCAGAGAATCGTTCAAGTTGATTGAGCCTCTTACAAGTGTCTAATTCGTTGGGATTTTCTTCTGCTGCGGGAATTAGTAGGTGAGATACTCCTACTTGCGAACGTCACGAATTGTACTCCTCAAGGCCTCCAGGTTTAGTCTTGAAAAGATGCTAATTCATTTCTCAACAGTCAGACTCTTCTATTTGGCTGCCTGCAGCCTCGACGTTCGTTTGCCCGAAGAGTCCGGAAGTTGCACCGTTGCATCTCGCAGTCATACAACCATTTCGTTCAGGCATATTCAGCGGCCGAAATCAGTCTGCGGAGGGAGCACGGTCAGTACAATAGCCATCATGGCCACACCATCTTCTCCCGAGTTAGTCACGAGGAAACCTCTGCCCGATTCCGTGTCACCCCCTGGGTTTTACGCAGATGGCGAATATAAAGAGAACCCCCCCCGAAAGCCTTTACCCACAATACCTATACCCCCTTCTGGGCGAATACAAGGAGCACCGATATCCCCTGTTAGAGTCAACGTACAATTACAAGATGGAGATTGGCCACCAAGACCTTCGACTGCCAAGATAGAAGGCGATGATGGGCGGATGGGTCAGGTATCTGGCGAATCCAATGATCAATCCGAGCATGAACAATTTGGGTCTCCTCAGGAGTCTCGCTTGCCAGCGACATATGATATGCCTTACCGAGGGAACTACGATACGCGTCAGGCCCCGCAAGTACAACAACCACAGTCTGCTGTCATATCTTCTACAGAGAGTTCGGGTTCGAGATCGCCATCAAACGCCTCATCAAGTCTGCGAGGGTCGTTGGGACGCGGAGGAGTTCCTGATCGCATAGACGAAAATGCGGTCGACCCAGCCGATCAACCAGTTCCACGGCTGCAATATCACCATCAGTCACACCATTCTGATGCAGGACCAGGGGTTCAACGCGCATCCAGTGCTCAATATCCACAGAGCGACTTGGCAGAAATGGGAGCCTCCATAAATCGCCATCTAACACCGACTTCGCAGTTTGCGAGGCGAACACCTATCCAGCGACCTGCTTCAGCATATTCTGATATGGGCCCCAGAGGACGGTCTCCAGGACGTCACCCTGGGTCGCCGAATTTCCGTGCTCCATCTGCGAATTCTGGACGTTCTCATGATAGCCGGCCGCTTTCATATGTCGATCTAGCAAACGTGTCTTATCCCCAGGCACCTCCAGCCCCTATCTTAATGGACAACTCCCAACTAAGATCGGTTGTGGGATCAAATGCTTCGCTATTGAGTATGGCCAAGACTCTTGCAATGTATCGCGAAAATGTCAAGAAGGTGAATGATGCCGAGACTCAGTACGCATTCGCAATCTTCTTGATCCAGTGCGCTCAGGAATCCGGACTTGGACAAGAAAACGAGGCATCACCAAAGAAATTGAGCCCCAAACCGGGACGAGATCTAGATAGTCCCTACATTGATGGACCTCAGTCTTCCCCGCAAGAACTTCTTCGAGAAGCAAAGCATGTTCTGCAAAAGCTCTCTGATCGAGGGTACCCTTTCGCACAATATTATCTTGCTGATGGCTACGCGTCTGGATTGTTTAATAAAGGGAAGGAAGACTACGGAACAGCGTTCCCCCTATTCGTATCCGCCAGCAAACACGGACATGCAGAATCCGGATACCGAGCCGCACTATGTTACGAGTTTGGTTGGGGGTGCAGGAAAGATCTTGCAAAAGCTGTTCAATTCTACAGACAGTCGGCTTCAAAGAATCACCCGGGTGCCATGACTCGACTCGGGCGAGCGTGTTTGTCTGGAGACCTCGGCATGAACAAGTATAGAGAAGGTCTGAAATGGCTCAACCGAGCGACGGAATCCGCAGACATGCAGTACAACGCAGCTCCTTACCACCTGGGTCTACTGTACGAAACTGGCTATGGGGATGATGTCTTCCAAGACGAGGTCTATGCAGCAAAGCTCTTCACGCAGGCAGCTGATTTGGGTCATGCCGAAGCAAGCTACCGCCTTGGAGACGCTTACGAGCACGGGAAATTGTCATGTCCACGAGATCCAGCATTGAGCGTGCATTTCTACACTGGAGCTGCGCAACGAGGTCATCCTGCGGCCATGATGGCTTTGTGTGCATGGTACATGGTTGGCGCAGAGCCTGTGCTCGAGAAAGACGAGAACGAGGCCTACGAGTGGGCGCGCCAAGCAGCTGAGTGTGGTAAGTTTCAGAGCCCCTCTCCTCCCCATCTTCCATTTTACTAAATCGCACAGGTCTTACAAAAGCCGAATATGCCGTCGGATACTTCACAGAGATGGGAATTGGATGCAGGCGTGACCCGCTGGAGGCTAATGTCTGGTATGTGAAAGCAGCAGATGCGGGAGATGAGAGAGCGAAACACAGACTGGCTGCAATCCGAGCTGCAGCGAGTGGGGGAACACCACTGGAGGTCGGGCCGCCAAGGAACGGGTTGAAATTCAAGAAGACAGGAAGCGGGAACGAGAAGACGGCTGGCAGGGATGACAAGGATTGCATTATCATGTAGATGGTTTTGCACTTCTAGGAGAGGAGGTGTTCACTGATACGAAACGAAGAACGATTGAATGGAGATGCATGGCCACCACAAAGAAACTGGGTACGGCCATGGACCACGAAACGGTTGCTTCGGGATCGTTCCATGGTCTGTTGTATATATTTGGCGAGGGCATGGATGTCCGGGAAAAGGGGTTACTTCGTTGTCTACATTTGCATACATGCGGGGGTGCATCGTTGGCGTTGGTTTGCATAGACGGTGGACTGGAGTAGATGTTTCCCGAAATGAGGTCTGCGATGGAGATAGCTCACAGCCGTACCTGACAGTTCTATAATAATGAATAATTTGAACGTGAAGCCGGAGTTCCTGGTGAGGAAAGATCGTGAGGCGGCTAGCTGTACACGTACACAGGCTTGCGTCAGAGGGTTCCACCGATTCACGTTTCACGGCTCCAGTGCTTCACGACGATCAGGGCTCGCGCTCAACGCGTTTCAGTAGTCAGCATAGAAGATTTACCTTGACTCCCAGGTCAGCCCATGTAGATATATTTTTTTTAGCGAAGTGCGGCTTAATTAAATTCAGGGGTAACGAGTACCTAGTAACTGCTTCGATCATAGCACCTCCTTTCCAACAAGCTGGTCAGAAATGAGGATAGTTGCCTCAATATGTTCCCACAACGACAAGGGTAAGTGAAATCCTCATTGGTGTAATAATCAAAAATTCGACTTCGAGTCCATCGCAGTTTGAACTGTCCTTTGACAGCGACGAGTTGACGAGAAACGCTGAATTGTGAACAGTTCTATTGGACCGCGCTTAGCCTCTATGAAAGTCCTAGTTTCCTCCATGAGATGTCTTTCTAAATGCATGCAGCTGCTCCTTTCTCGTGCTATTTAACCGTTCTATTGCATTCCTCAACGCACCAAGCACACATACCACGAACCAAACAGTCATCAAATGCCCCGTCAAACCTTGTCCTCCTTCCCAACGGCACCCTCCTCAGCAACTGGTTGTTCATACCCCTTCTCCCCAACAACCTCCCCTTCAATAATCCTCGCCATCTCATCATGCTCCATAGCACATGCACCAGAATCCCCACCCCCTCCTCTCTAAAATAATTAATATCTGTCGTACATTTCCAAGCAATAAAGAACAAAATCGGCCAACTTATCGTCGCCAGTGCAAAATATGCGCCATTCTCATGCTCGTAAGGCGTCTTCGTACTATCGATCCCAAAAGCTGATGCCGTGCCCGCACTCACCACTGACAGGAAAAGTCCAGCCATATGGCCTAGGCGAGAAGGTTGGTTGGTGAGAGAGCCTAGAAGCCAGAGGACTGTGTTTTGGAACATGGCGTATTGGGCTCCGTAGCAGAATAGATGATCACGGCACCGGGGTGTGAGGAATCCGTCCAGTCGATGGAGGGACCTGCTCTGTTGCGGTCGAATTTCCAGGATGCAACCCATATAGTTTGCGCAATGTACGTACCGGTGATGGAAATTGCATCAATCACGACAACAATCATACCTCTTTGTCTTCGAGATCCTAACTTTTCGCTGTCGAGGAGGTAGCCGATGAGGGTCGTGAAAGGGATTTGCACGATGTTGGTGAAGACGTTGTTGAAAGAGCGTGTGCCAAGATTGTATGCGTATGTGTTGATGCTGCTTTGCAACACCAGGAAGACTTGGCCGGCGTAGAAGGTAGGGAACCTGAGGAGGATGCTCCAGACTTTGAAGAGTGTTCCGAGGCCGGAGAGGGATTGTGTGAGGGTTACGGGCTTGAACTCTGCCAATGGCGTTCCGTCACTTCGAATGAGGGATTTAGAGGACAGCATGAAGGCTGCGAATCCGACAGAGCAGCACTGGAGAGTGATGAAGATGATATAGATCGGATGAGGAACGCTCTCTTGTGTTGTGTGTAGGTTGATGCCGAGGCTTACGATGCCGCCGATTGTTGCACCGATGCGTTGCACGATCATCAGATGCCGTGCCAGGTTCCTTTTTTGAGATTCTCCGGCGTAAGCGTTTCCCATAAAACCTGGAATGTCAGTGCACGTTGCGTGGAATGTACGGGCGGCATACCGGCGATACTCCAGAGACAACCAGCGGTGATTCAGAGATATGCTCCAGCGAGAACTGGGAACTAGAGCTTGCCATACACATCGAAGTACCACAGCCCTCCTGTGTAGATAGGATGTCCAGTGACACCGAACATCATAGTAATGTGAGGTCCAAAAGTATTATTGATCATAGCGCCGCCCAAGAGTGCCGAAAAAGTAAAGAGACCGCACAGGACTCCGCTGCTTCTGTCGGCCATGGCTGTTGAGGAGACCTTACCTCCTCCAATTCCTAATGGCTAGGTACAAACACGGGCTACAGAAGAGACATGCACCACTGAGTAGAACTTGTATGAAGAGACTACACGATTATGTGAGCGAGTGACATGTGGACATTCAGGAGAAAGCTCACTTGTTATGCCTGAGAAGTGGCAGTTGACGAGTTCAAGCTCCAGCTGAACTTTCAGAAGACATGATGAAAACTCCAAATTATGCCACAGAATTGTAGAAAGTTGGGAAGATAATAAAGAGGTTCTGGGGGGGATCTCAATACTTGTGGGAGACATTGGAGGTACATATGGAGAAGGGGATTCATGTACTTGTACCTATGGAAAAGGCTTCCTCCTGTTGCAATATCCGTATCATAGATAAGATCAGTTCCTGGCTTCACAATCCTGATTGATATAATATTGATATCTCATACCCCAGCTCCTGCCCGATCATACGTGAAGATTGAGGTTTTAGGATGCTGAGAGGTCGAGAAGGGGTGAAGGTCGACATCGCCTCGGCGCCGAAATAAGGAAGCAAAGCGATTGGCATATCCCACTTTTGACTTGGTGCTCGCAAACACCATCCACCAGAACGGCAGATAAGGGGTCTCCTTTCGGCGCCGAGCATTCAGGTTGAGCTATGATAGGATCCACGATGCTTATCATGAAAAACGTCTTGTGGATATTCCGAAGCTCAGATCTGACTTCTGACACAATGCGGGGAATCTTGCCAGCTTGACCATCCTTGGAAAAGGGACCGCAAACATTTAAAAGCACTTGCTAGTAACAAGTTTCTAGAGGGGAACAAAGATCATCTTACTGTTCAAGCAATTCAAAACTCCCTCTTGTCAGAATGGCTCCTCACGTTACCACTCTCGACCCATCAGCCTTGATGGACTGCAGGCCATACTATTCGCCAGTCTCAACTGCACAGGGCCCAGTGAAGTTTATCTATACCGCTGGCCAAGTTGGAAGAGACAAGAATGGAGTCGTACCGGATACGTACGAGAAGGAAGTCGAGCTGGCTTTCCAAAACTTGGGAGATTGTCTCCTCGCAGCTAGCGCAACCCCTTCCGACATTGTCAAGGTCACATACTACATCGTTAACTATTCGCCCAAGAATAGATACCATGCACAAGTGCTTCTCAAGTTCATGAATGGACATCGGCCTCCGTCAACACTCGTCCCTGTGACTGCATTAGCTGTACCGGAGTTCCACTTCGAGATCGAGGCTGTCGCGGCAATCCGAGATCTCAAGGCCATTTCACCGATTATGAAGCCAGCTCCAGCAGGCTCTCTGATTGTGGATGTTGTAGTCGTTGGTGGAGGGTTGAGTGGGTTGCAGGCAGCCCATGATATCCAGAGAGCTGGTTACTCTTGCGTCGTTTTGGAAGCTCGTGATCGAGTTGGCGGAAAGACTTGGAGTAAGCCGACGAAGGGTGGAAGTGTTGTCGACGTGGGAGCAGCTTGGATCAACGATACAAATCAGTCGAAAATGTTTGCGTTGACAAAAAGGTTTGATTTGGAGCTGATCGAGCAAAACACCAATGGAAGTTGCGCAGCGCACGTGCCAGAAAAGGAGGCAGTTGTCTTTCGATATGGAGAGGTCCCAGCGGTGAGGCGAAGGCACCTTCATGTTGTTTTTGTGCGAAAAACTAATACCTCATAGTGGGGAGAAAAAGATGTTGCCGATATTGTGAGAATTCGAGATGGATTCGAAGAGCTTTGTCACACCATTGACATTAGAAATCCATGGGGTGCAAAGCATGATGATGTGACTCTCGAGAAGTTCATGAAACAGCAAGGAGCGGGTGAGAAGGCTATGGCAACGGTCTCAATCTGGACAAGAGCGATGCTTGGGTGCGAGCCATCTGAGCTCAGTGCATTGTACTTCCTTGATTACTGCAAGAGTGGTGGAGGTTTACTCCAAATGAGGTCTGATCAGAAGAACGGAGGGCAGCATCTGAGGCTGCGGACAGGTGCGTGCTCTTGAAGTTATCCCTCTGATTCTTGAACTGACCTTAGTGAAGGAACTCAATCATTCTCCAAGAAAATCGCAGAGAGCATGGTGCCAGGCTCAGTGATTCTTGAGGCGCCAGTCAGTCGAATTTTCCAAAGCCGCTCTGGGACAGCGATAGTCAGCACAGAGGATGGTACTCGATATCACGCCAAGAAGGTCATTGTCTCAATCCCAACACCAACTTACAAGCAAATCACTTTCCAGCCCCCACTTCCACTTGACAAGTTGAAGTACAGCTCAAACAGCATGTTGGGTTATTATGCGAAGATGATTCTGCTCTGGGACAAGCCTTGGTGGAGAAAGATTGGATATTGTGGCATGACCCAATCATTCGTGGGCCCGGCATCTGTCACAAGAGACACTAGTGATGATTTACAAGGACAATTCTCACTGACATGTTTTGTTGTTGGACAGCCAGGAAGAGACTGGTCAAAGTTGAGCGCCGCCGGTCGGAAGGAGGCAATCTTGTCCCAACTTGTGGCACTGTTCGGATCCGAGAATGAAGAGGATATCAGGGGCCCAGTTGAAGTCTTTGAGCAGGAGTGGGTGAAGGATCCCTGGAGCCAGGGTTGCCCGTGTCCTGTAGTACCTCCAAACATCATGTCAGAGGTTGGGAAAGCTTTGCGAGCACCTTTTGATGCTATCCACTTCGTTGGGACCGAAACATCGTTCGAGTGGAAGGGATATATGGAAGGTGCTGTGCGTTCGGGCGAACGAGGAGCTGCAGAGGTAATCGAGGCACTTTCAAGCAAAGAGACTAAGGCTTTGGCAAAGCTATGAGGGTCCAATGAGCGTCAAATTACAATCGGGGAAGCTGTGGAGTCATACCAGTGTTCCCATGGGGTTTGGATTGTATTGAAGCAGAAAGTCTAGGGATTGTTGCGTATGGTTTGCTTTCGTCTGCCGTCAAGTGAACTTCATCCGTGAGAATGGACTGGCATTGTCAAGGTGTGATACCGTACTAATTGGGATATAAGATATCAATCTCTCAATCCACTTCAACGATTCGAAACATGAAGAGACTCCTCCAGAAAAACAAGAGCATGAACCTTTTTATTCTGATCGAGCAATTAGACTCGAAGGATATCAAGAATAGATTTACCTCTTCGAAGAAACCTTTCTTGATCGCTGAAGCTGGCAGAGTGATTGATATCTTGTATCCAAATTTGTACGGAAAAGCTTCGATTTTGTTTGACTTTTTACTTTGCATTTATGACCAGATTCAGTATCCGAAAGAAATTAAAAGATTCAAGTCGCGATTCTTCGCCATTTCTGGCGCAGAAGAAACCTCCATCAGCGAGCCATCCACCCACTATCGCCCCGGATTTCATTAGCGATTGATGGGGGGATTGGGACGACTCAACTATATCTTACGAGTAACATCTCTCCAGACACATATGAGCTAGCCTTAGACGCCAGGAATATCGCTGGTCCTTTGAAGTCAAGAGGATCTCCCCACTTCCCAATGGGAATTCTCTTCATGATGGAATCAGAGTAAGTAGTATCCGCAATTGAGCGCGTATCAATGTTCATATTGGTTGCGATGTACCTGAAATCATTAGCAAAGTCTTCTAGCTTGGAAACCCAGATTCAGAGTGCCTGACTTACCCTGGCGCAATGGCATTCACCTGAATTCCGTGAGGTAGCCATTCATTGCTGAGAGCTTTGTGTCAGTTGTCCGACCGCGCCTTGCTTGCTGTGTAGGCTGCCATGTTTATACCACCCTGGAACGTGGCCAGACTCGCAGTGTTGATGATTGTCCCCTGGATCTTGTTCTCGATCCACCCATGTCGCGGCAGAGGACAAATACTGAGTTCAGATTGACATTGTTGACTTCATCCCAGGTTCCTTATGAGTGTTCCGCGGCAGGAAATCGACGCTGTATGCCTGCCACATTGACCTGAATGTCTATCTTGTGGTCTTTCGTAACAGTTGAGATTATCTTCTCCACAGATGACTATCTCCGAGCTCAAAGGCGTAGACATGGCATCGACGTCCGAGTTTCTCAATGGCATCCTTGGTTGCGGTTTGGCTGAGGTCCCGCTATTGCATATCAGGACGATGTTCAAGGAAAAAGTTAAGGTTGAAATTGTGTTTGATAAGGTCTCTCTTCCATCACGTGATGTACCAGGATCAGGACAGTTTCAGAGTATGCTTCTGCCAAACCTACAACTCCCGTGTTAGATCTGGGTTCCCCTCCTTCAATGGGCTCCAACCACCTATCGCCATGGCCTGCCCGATTCCTCTCCCGCTCCAGTGACGAGCGCCGTCTTGCCCTCCTGACTGAAGATTTCCAACATCGTGCAATGCTTGGTGTTGGGAAACGCGTATATAAGTAAAAGTTCTCCCCTTCAAGCCGTCTCTTATTTTCAACGATTTCCTCGCTTTTTTATACTCAGAGCTTTCTCTTGAAGCCATAGTGGTCACGGGAAAGTAAGACTCGGCCTCAAGGTTTCCGCTTGCTCGGCCACAAAGCTGGATTTGGAGAGTTCAGGGCCACTGGTTAAGCACATCCCACTTACGAGCATCCGAGTTGGCCGAGTGATCAGCTTTTGATGGCTCGGCGCCGAAGATTGTGAGAACACGATACGATAGATTAACGGCTCTATACATTTTGTCTTATCGCCTTCGTTAGTGATTGTAGTTCGACATTCCATCGGGCACCCCATCTTCAGCGGGTGCTGTGGCGATTTTGATAAGTCTGTAAATAGTACTGGAGTCATTGAAAGCTTGAATTGCAGGCAAGATTGTATTATTATTCTCAGTCATTCTCTTCGAGTTCTTACTATGTCACCTTCCGTTCAAGAAATCGCCACCAACGCCCAGCAAGGAGTTCTCGACTCCATCCCAGCAAAATGGAAGCTGTCCTCGCAAACCGAGATCACAAGCAATGTCATGGAACTTCCAAAGTCATGTGGAATTCTAACATCAAAGCAAATCGAGATTACTGAACAGACAGCCACGGAGCTCTTGGAGAAGTTGGCAAATGGCACTTTATCAAGTGTTGAGGTTACGGAGGCCTTTTTGGCGAGAGCAGCAATCGCTCATCAACTTGTATTTATTCTCATCTTGCAAATAGCCGAATCGATATTTACAGATGTGTAGACAAATTGCTTAACTGCTTTCTTCCCCGAGGAGGCTCTAGCAACAGCGGAAAAGCTGGATACTCATCTAAAGAGCAGTGGGAAAATCGTTGGCCCTCTCCATGGATTACCTGTTTCGATAAAGGTAATCGAGCTTTCCGAATTCCCTTTTATTAAGTCCAGGAGTTGACTGTACTCAAGGATATGTACGATCTAGCCGGCCATGTAGTGACCCTTGGGTATTTATCGTGGGCGGATGTGATCTCTGAGAAGGACTCAGTACTTGTAAGAGCTCTCCGTGATGCCGGAGCTGTCTTTTATGTCAAAACCACCATGCCTCAAACTGGAATGGCACTTGAGACATGGAGCACTCTGTGGGGAAGAACTCTCAACCCACACAACAACAAATTGGGCTCAGGAGGCTCTTCAGGCGGTGATGGGGCCTTGATAGCGCTGAAAGGAAGTCCTATTGGCCCATCTTCAGACATCGGGGGCTCGATCAGAGCACCTGCGGCATTCAATGGTCTCTATTCAATCCGCCCGAGCTCAGAAAGAATACCTAAGGGAGGCATGCGAACTACTGCTCCCGGTCAAAACTCGATCAAAGTCTCTTGTGGTCCCGCATGCCATAGTATGGCCGACTTGAAGATGTTTACGAAAGTTATCAATGGCTATCCGCTTGCAGAATATGATGCCAGTTTCGTCCCAATTCCTTGGCGGAAGGTTCAGCCACTTACCAGACTCGCTATCGGAATTCTCGAGTTCGATGGAGTATGCATGCCTCATCCGCCTATTTTGCGGGCTATGAGAGAGACAGCTGCGAAATTGAAGGCAGCAGGCCACGAAGGTATGAGGTTATCTCTGACTCTTTTAGGACGAAGCCTAACCAGTATTCAGTTGTGCCTGTGAAACTCCCCTTCGACTGCTGGGAAGTGGCTCTCACAACGTGGAAGCTGTACTTCCAGACCGGCGCTGCAGAGCAAAAGGCCACTCTTGCAAAAGGAGGAGAACCAATGATCCCGTCACTGAAGCGCCACATGGAAATTTTTGACATCAAAGAGCTTTCGGTACCTGAATTATTTGCCTGCAATACTAAACAAGCGGCGTACAAGGCGCAGATGGCCAGATTTTGGGCATTAACAGCTGAAACCAACGCATGTAAATTACCTCTGGATGCTATGATCTGTCCAGTTCACCCATCAGCAGGCTATCCGTAAGTGGTTGCTTTCATTTTTGGGGTCTTTATTTCTTGGTCTGACTTCTACAGCCATGATTTTACCTGTTGGTGGGGATACACGAGTCTTTTCAATATTCTCGACTACCCATCTATCACACTTCCTATTAAGGACCTCAAGATTTCAGCTGAGATAGATCCTAAAGATATGGAGTACAAACCGCTTGACAACCCCTTTGATAAACCGACTTACGACATGTGTAAGTTGAATGTTCCATCAGTTTTCTCGGGACTTGGAAGCTGAAACCAGGCGCAGATGATCCGGAGCTTTTCTCTTCCCAACCCGTGTGCTTGCAAATCGTGGGTTTTCCATATAAAGACGAGGAATTGGTCGCTGTATCTGAGCTACTGGATCATGTGGTCAACGTGTAAATATCGCACACCGAGCAGTCTCATAACTACCGATTAATTTCAATACCAGAAATCAATCCTTCAGTACTACGTCAGCAATTAGAAAATGAACCGATGGGTCTTGAAAGCTTATTATACCTAAACAATTCAACACAGGGATTATCAAGAAAAGCCCGTGTCTATCAGAAATGTCACCATTTAATCGCTGAAAAGCCCAGAACCGTTTGTATATTATATTCTACTTAATGCGATAATCGGTGAGCGAAGTTACCAGTTCTCCCAATTCCGTTTTGAGCTCCCATCAACTTCATCTATATCCAGTCCAACTCAAGTCAATGAGCTTTCTCTTTCCCACTCGCACCATCCAAAGCACTAGTACTTGTCCTCGCCGAAGTCCCCACAACCTGATACGAAAAATCCACTTCTCCAACCAAATCCCTAACATGCTTCACAATATTGCTCACCGAATCCACCATACATACATGTGACACTTCGATGACCGCAAAGGGTCTGAATCCGGGTTCGTTGATGTTCTCCAGACCCAGAATATTCGGATCTGATCCCACGGCTTGGTCAAACATATTGAAGTAGTCGGGTGCCTTGAGGTATGGAGGGAGAGGCTGTTTGTTTTTAAGGGAAGCAGAGAGGAGCGAGAGGAGAGTGACGAGTTCGTGCGATTTACGGTTGGATTCCAAGCGGGATTCTGAGAATTGCGCGAGCCACTTTGAAGAGGAGGCGTTGAGGCGAGCGGCGGTGAATGCTTCGGAGGCATATGTGATGACGGTTAGGTAGTTGACGATGCTGTGACAAACAAAACTCAGCTTTCACCACCTACATGGGTCAAGTAGATGATTTCGTCAGACTACATACCTTTGGACCTCACTAATGATCAACTTATATGTTTCCTTCGGAAAATCACCACCAAAAGTTGGTTCCCAGGCCATGAATGCCAGATTCTGCCTCATTGAGTTCAGTAGAGCTACCTGCTTCTGCAATACCCTTTGGCGCATCTTCTGCAGCATGCGACCAGGACTTGTTGCGAGACTCATATCGCCTTCCTTGTCCTTCACTCTCTGCTCAACTGTCGATGTAGTGGAGCTGACATAGTTGGCAAGAAGGAATAAAGAGCTCCCTAGATCTCTTCGAAGAACGGACCCTTCAGTGATGGGTACCGGAAATATGGTCCAAATATATGCCACCGTCACACCTCCCGCAACTGCGAAGAGTCTATAAGGAGCCAATTCGTAGATGGGATAATATGGTTGGCCGGTGGCAGTCGCTTGCTTTACACCAATCACTCGGACTTGAAGTTCGTAACCTAACTACATATCAGCACAGTAAATGCCCTAGTGGGCATTGTAGATTCAAACATACCGATAACTAAAACATGGGTTATTGCGCCAGCAACGATTGAAACCAGGAACCTGGGATACTTGGCAGCGAAATAGAAATAAAACATCATGAAAAGGAAGAAGAAGACAATGATGCCTGGAGTCCTTTGGTCGACGATATACCAGTTGACGAATGCGAAGACCATGCCAAACAGAGAGAATGTGAGGTTTCCTAAGAGTTGAAAGACGGCGGAGCCTGAGGTTGGGTTCATTCCGATTGCACTGTAATAATGTCAGGGTTGATAAAAGACAAGGAAGGAGTCTCTGTGAGCATAATGAATACCTACATCATGACCAAACTCCAAACGATCCGCTGCTGTATGAAGAAGGCGTGGGTTTGGTGCAGATAGGCCATGATGCCGATGCTCATCACTGCTAGCGTGACACGCACACCAAACTTGGCCGATTCAGATCCTAAAATCCTTGGTATGACCCTGAGACGGTCCCCAAAAGCCTGTCGGGTGTTCTTGGGAGGCAAATGCTCCGGATCTTTGGGGTCTTGTAGCGAGTCGCCCAGATGAACCACGTTGTTAGCCCTGTGTGAACAATTGAGTTAGCAAGTACTATTGGAGGAGAAGGAATCGGCGTGTTTCATCGAATGAAGCCGTTGTGGAAAACAGGGGAGAAGTCGTCGGGAAACCCTACATGTGGTCCATTTTATCCATGTCTGGACCGCCAGATTCATCCCCATCAATAAGACCCTTGATCCACTTATACAAGATCCTGGCCTTGGGAAGAATGAGCCGGCTCCTTTGCATCGTGCCGTCGTTGACTTTCAACTCCGCAAACCGAACCAATTCTAGGGTTGCTTTTGCCACAGAGTAAAGTAGGTATTCCATATAAAGAATGAGATGAAGTCTTTGGGACGCTCGAGCTTCACGTAATAGCTTGAGACTCTTGTAACCATCACGGTTCGGGTGGGATGGGAATTGGACATGCCTTGTAGAGGCAGGTGAATGGAAAACCGAGTCGAGTCCTCGTTCCTTTGTCCAAGTCTGAAGCCTCTCTGTCCTCTGCTTTCGAAAATCCTGAATTTCTCCATCCAAGTAATCTCCAAAGCCAATGTCACCGGGCATTGGTTTCGTCACACCTTTCTCAACATCCTTGTTTAGCGTAGCACTTCCCTCTCTCCCAACCTTTCCACTCGAAGCTGGCTTTTTCGACTTCGGCGCTAAACCTAGCAGAATCAAGATGTGTAATACACCTTCATCAAGTACTTGGATTGTCGGTTCAAAAGAGGCATGAAGCTCGCGTATGAGTTGGCGCCATTCCCCTTCTTCTTTCGCTCGTTCCTTCGCCGTAAACTCAACCGATCTTGCTTCGGGGCACTGCGCCTCCTCGAACCTCCTCCTGTCGGCACGATATCGATTCTTGAGGCGTTCTGATATATCGGCAACCGTAGAAAGACTCGAAATTGGAAGCAATATGTTCCTCAAGAGGCGACATATTTCGTCAATGTCCGAACTGTCCAAATTTCCATAAGCCACCTCTCTCCTTGCCAAAACCACATCGTCTCGGAGCTTGCCACTCAGACCCAGCACACCGGCTGAAGCAGCTTTCAAAGCTGCCGCTTTCTGGGTATACATCAATCTCTTTTGTGTCCTTTCTGCGTCATTATAATCTTGGGCTTTGCTACCGTCTTCAGACTCTGAGCTTGCCTTCGGAACGGAGGGATCGACCATCTCGGAATGCTCCAACGCTTCCACAAATGCCAGTTGGGCCTGGAGTAATCCACGAGCGCTATGAAGAAATCCAGTAACCTCTCCGAAGAACACTTTCCTCGACGAAACCGGAATGATCAGCATTGACACTCCGGTTGAAATGGCCTGACCAGTGAGGAAGCTGTAGAGTAGTTCTTTGACGAATCGAATGCTACGGTCTTCCGTAGCCTCCTGAGGGCCGTAAACGAAGCCAATCATTATGAAGATGGTATATTCAACAGATGGTATGCTGAGAGATGGTCTTGCCGCCCGAAGAGCGTTAATTCCGAAGACGTTGATTATCATGAATATAGCATTGATGGCCGAAGCAGACGAGTTGTATCCACTGGCCTCTGCAGGGGAGGCATTGGCTGGAGTTGTCGCAATTCTGGCCTTTATTGAAAGCCAGTGACCGAATAAAACCATCGCGGCCCCGAAGCAAGTCATGATCTAGTAAGAGACACAGTTAGTTCTAGAGTTCCTTGCTGTGATTCTCATCTCTCTTTTCCCTTTATCTCCAGGCATGGGGCTCAATCATTCAAGGGCAACAAGAGATTCAAAAACAACACTCGGAAATTGAATTGAAATCTAACAGCCAGTACTTACCAGGCTAACGAACAAATTCATGAGATATTTCCCTCGCGGTAAAACTGGGACAGTCAAGATTGATATGACAATCATGACATACCCAAAGTTTAGATAGTTGACGGCCACCGAATAGCGCTGATAGATGGACATAGCTATCGTTGGAGGGAGAGCGCCTTTGACCATGAACATAACCACGAATGCATTGATCCCCAACTTTCCCCATGCTTGCTTCAAGATTGATGGCTTTGGGATTGTAGCAGCCGCTGTAGCTCCTTGCTGGCCTCCATTCTGCGAAGTGGCTGCTACGGGAGCATTCGTATTTGCTGTACTTGAAGAAGCAGAGTTGTGCATGCTATGTATTTCTGGAGAAGGCTCAGAGATGCTGCCCAACTTCTCACCATCTGTAGGTTGCGGTCCCGGTCGGTCTTCCATAGTGACGAAGGTTGAAGGTCACTGGGAGATTATACGATCGGCCGTTCTTAAGTGAGTTGCAGAAATCGAAGATATACTACGAAGGGATCGCAGAGGAGCAGCGAAGGTACCTTAATGATCATATTCATTGGAATTTGCTCGCGGATGTCGGGAGCAGTGCAGGCCTCTAAATGAGTACGGTCGTATGAACAAGGATCATCACTTCTTTTTGTTTTTGACTACGCCGACCGAGGAAAGTAATTGGCTCCAACGGTTGCAGTAACCTATGACACCAATGCGGTACTTGAAGCACGAACAAATATATCGATAGTATAATTGGGAGATCGGGATATGTGATCCTTCCATCCACCAATTAAAAAGTAGAGAGTGGCTCCGCTATACGCCAGATGCAGCTAGCACAGTCATCAACGCCCTTGCACCCTTTGTCATGACCGTGCTTCTGGCAGACTCGCTATGAATAGTAATCATGGCATCGAGAGCGAGGTCGTTCAATTGAATTGAACAATTTAAAAATACGGAAAACAGGTAATCCTTCGGACTCGACGACATCGTCCAGACCGAGTGGAATTTTCATCGCGACGTTTTTCGAAGGCTTTGACTAGCCCACAACTCAACAAGAAAATCGGTTGTTCTCAGTAGTAGACATCGTCAGCCAGCTGTCCATCAGTCTCAACGACTCGAAATTCTCGAATGCATTAGCATCTCCAACTCCAAAGATGTTACTCCATCCAGTAGCCAAAGAACCATTGAAATTTGCATCCCATAAAGCCGATTCGGGCACGTTCTCGCTGCTTGATATGGCATCAACCCCATCAGTTGTTGAACGCTCGTCGCGAATCGATTCAAGTCGCGAAAAATAGGATTTCGTCTGCTCCTTGACCTCCAATAACAATTTACGGAAGATGCTGTCTATTGCTTCAGCACTTGGCCAGTAGGAAGCGATTGCTTTCATTGCAGGAAGCATGTTATCTAGCCTGGTCTGTGATTGAAGCGCCAGTACAATCTCACCATTACCAGCGGCCGAGCGAGCTTCAAAGCTCATTTGGATTGCAGCGGACAACAAAGCCGTCAAAGATGTAAAGGAGCATCTTTCAACCGCTTCCATACCAACAATATCGTCAAAAATTTTGGCAATTGAAAGGGCCGCTGTGTGACGGATACTCAACGATTTCTGGTGTTCCTGCTCCGAATTACTGCCGTGGCTTGGCTGGTTTGTTTCAATCGTGATTCGGTGCAAATGCAGAAGAGCAAGATTGTAGTGGAGCTGAATCTGCAATGTCCAAAAACCCGGCGTCTTACTACAGGTCATCAGAGATGGTGGAAGTCGCAGGTACCACCCGACCAGTTTGGAATCAAGAGAAGCTTTCTGAGTTTCCAAAGAACTTGGAATCAAAAGACAACGCCGTAATGATCCTGGAGAAGACAGTTTCAAAATCGAAATGATGATGTTGCATAACGTTGAGTTTTGGATGCAGTAGTCGATGTTGACATGGTGGTTCTTGTGCCCGCAATATTCAATGAAATCATCGGGGTTAAGAGGAGTTTGATCGAAGTCGTCAGGATCGATCATGGGCGGTCTGCCATGATGCAAACTTGCTAGTATGTCCACTTGAACTAATGTCCACCAAATACGCCGAAAAATGCGTGTGTCGCCAACAGGCATCCGCGTTGACGACGAAGGCCCGAGATCTCTGTGCATTCCAAGACCAAAGGCAATACGGCAGGCAATTCCTGCCCAGTAGTACGCATTTGAAGACACATCGTCAGGGCCCTGAAGAGAATGTAAGACAATGGCTTTCATAATCACTCAAATTTCGTGAATGATTCAAGGTACTACGAACCTCAAAATGCCATGTAAACAGAAGTGCGCTTTGCACCAGATGCATCCGATCGTTCTCAAAATGCATATCAAAGAGAGCTTTTGCCCGTCGAAATAAAGCCATCTTGACTAGTGATCGGGATTCTGCAACTTTTGGATGCTGAGAAACATGAGCGCCCGCGAGTAGGACAGATTGTAAAAGCAAGAGTGGGGGAGGATTTTCAGGGTCCGCATAGCGGGTCTTGAACTGGACTTCGTCCACGATAGGGAAACCTGGGTGAATCTTTTCGAAGAAGGATTCAACCAAGTCGTCTCTGACTTCTTTGGTTGGTAGTGCGGCAGCATTATCGGCCATTTTCGAATACCATCTGACAAGCGGCTGTTCCCTGTGAGGCTTCCATGGCATCGGAGGCCGAATCGATGGGAAAGGGAAATGTAGTGAAGGGTCGTGATTACTATGTGCCGTGAGTTCTCCTTGTACTAGATGGGCGAGGTTTGAAGCAGAAGTACCGATATACGCAATTCGTATATAGTGGCCTTCCTTGTACGTAAACCAAGGGGAGTCACCCGTAATGCCGTGCTGGTAGAACTGCGTGAGAGCTGTCCGGGAAAGCTCCTCTTCAACAATATCTTCCATCGTCGGTACGAAGGTTTGGGGTGTTTGAGTACCTGACGTAGCTAGGCGTTGCAAGGACGATGGGTCTGAACTCTCACCTCCAGCATTGTTGACGGCTGGTGCAATTTGAACAGGCTGGAAGTGGCCCAGCCCAGCATCACTTGTCAATGAGGCCCTCTTCTTCCTTCTCCGCACTCTATGTGCGTGTGCCAAATCAAATCTTCCGCAGCATTAGTTCCATAGTAATGGTAAAGGATAGAAAGGAAATACTGACGTGCATTGCAGATTCCCGCCACGGCATCTTGAACATGGCTCTGGTCCTTGCGAATCACACTTGACTTTCCTCCGATGGCAAATATCGCACGCTGCCATTACCGTATTGATAGTAACATAAGAATGACAATCGGTCTCCCTCTTTTCGGTGATCAAAACTGGACTTTTCAGAGAGTCACAAAATATTAAGCCCGATATTCTCCAGTCCAATCGCTGAATTAGTGAATCAGGATGAGTGAATTTGGACCTTGTGTCTAGAGAGCCCACTTTATAATATCGAAGAGAATTAAAGGACTGATATCATCAATTCCGAACAGAACCGTACGAGGTTGAACTGAATATTGGAATGGCGATCGGATATAGTTAAACCTCTATATATCGGCACGCTGTATATTGATTCCTCGTTTTATCGGCCGGGAGCTTTGATTACTGTGAAATTTAGGTGAGTATATCGGATTCTCTCCTATGTCGGTATATCGGAGTGATTTTTGTAATTTTTGGTGTGTTCCGATCAGATTGGCTAGGTTTGGCCTAGATATTCAAGCAAAGCTAAAATTTTCTTGGCAAAGCAGTAGTTTTGGCCTGAAAATCGCGTAAGGCATATATCGTTTTATCGAAATCCTCTCAATAGCGGATCCAAACCGCCTGATTTTTTGATCCGATATGTAGAGGTTTGACTGTAAGGAGAGGAGAAGGAAATAGCAAATTTAGAGGAAGTTGACGAGAGTGGGCTTGCCTGTTTCTGGACATTAGATCACGTGTTTAGCACTCTCTTTCCTCCCATGGCGGCAAAATGTGTCGGATGTTATCAATTGAGCTCAACTCTATGAATGTATCAAGTAATGAGTTCTACTTTGAGGTTTCGTTGCTATATGATAAGATAAAAATTCGAAACAAACGCCAGGAACATTACATTCCAAAACTTCCCTCTTTGTTAAACCTGGTCCTCAATACCATTAAATGATTCCCAAAAATTTTGAACTCCAATTATCCACAAAATAATTCAAGTGCCCCAAACTTCTCCACTGCTTAAGCAAGTGCACAGACACCCAAAACACCCAAAAGAGCCACGGCAGTGATCTTGGCCTACAAAGTAAAATTAGCTATGTTACCACACTATAACCTCAGTATATCAAGGCAAGCTTATCGAAATTCCCACAGCACTACCCATTGGTGCCTCTCCAGTCTGTATAGGTGGGCTTATCGTCATGCTAGCATTACCAGTAGCAACAATGTTCCCCAGATTGGTGCTTGCCGCCGCCTTCTGAATTGACGAAGCAGCAGCACCAGACGTCAGAGGAGGAGGAAAGACACCGGAACTGACGGCTGCCGAAGCGCTTGATAGAGTGACGAGATTCGTGGATACGATGACTGCTGTGCTGGACAGCGTGACTGTGCCTGAAGAGGAGGTGGATCTGGAAGGTATGGTATTGATGAAGGCAAGGGAGGTGGCTGCGTCGGTGTCTTCGAATGGCATTATTGAGGTAGAGCGTCGTAATCGGGCGTGGATTGTGCGTCTTGGGCTGCTGACAGGCGGAGGACAGCCAGCAAGGAGAGTATGGTTGTTGCTTGATACATTGTGCTTGGATATGAACCTTGGTGTCAAGAAAATAGTGTGTGGCGGTTGGATTGGTGAAGAAGAAAAATGAGTGTGAGTCTTGAGAAAGGAAGATACGAAGATACGATCAATGTATTTGATATCTTGGGTACAGAAAATATGAACATAAATTTGGATCCGGTTGCCCTAGGCCACTATCAGTTTGATATGAGCCGCTGCTGCGCATACGATGTGAACATTCCAGACCAACGTTCCCCAACCGCTTGTTGCCTCAACAACAATGCTATGTTCTTCCTCAGTATCGGATACCCATAATCATTGAACTCCTCTTTCCGCGGCAGATGAGGTCGTGGGTTGATCCATGCCAAGGATTCTCGAGGCTGAAGCTCCGGTTTCACGGACTATGGCCATATTTGTAGGCCAGTACTCTCAAAAGCGGTGGTGAATCATCCCGCAATCAGAGACTCCTAAAGAAGCGTACGTGAATCTACTGTTCTTCTCATCCGGAGCTCACAGGTGGAATAATTGCGACTTCGTCGCCTTCTTTTATCACGATCTCACTGCCATCCCCGGCCACATCCGGTATATCAACATATTCCAAATTTATAGTGACCAAACAGCTCTCCAAGACCTTGGATTTCATCCCACCATATCGTTCCTCGAGTGTTTCAAAGAGTTTCGACAATGGTAGTGGTGCTGGCAAATGTTCGGAGTCTTTGGAGGTGTATGAACTGGCAGATGCGAAATATAGGATTGTGTAGTGCCCAGCTGGCGTTTTGGCAGACGTAGCCATACTAAAACTTCCTATTATTACCCGCTGGAGTCCTTGGCATTAGCATCTGGTGCACAAGATATAGGCCAGTGGATAGAAGGGAGCTCAAAGGTTAAGTCAGAGATCTTGGTGTAGACATCAGAAACCATCTTTTGAAAGAGGGTTTAAGGTAATACATGCTATTTTGGTACATCATACGAGGTATTTGAGCTTGAGATGGTACGAGATTGGGCTTACCAGGAAAAGGATTCAAAATAGGAGATGCTGTGTATCGGATGTGGTGTGGTGAGGGAGTCTGATGAAATCCCCTTTATTTTTCGACAGGAATGGATGCGCACGGTCCAACTCACGTGTGAGCGTGCCTCGAAAAAAAAACGTCGCGTTGGACACAGCCATTGGACTTCGACTTCGAGATCCACAGCGTCCAATTGAGCTGAATCTGTCCATAAGGATTGGCGAGAATTATGCTGAGGTCCTCGCAAATTCGAAAAAAGGCCTTACAACCATTCATCTGCTGGCAATGTTCAGCAATACTCCATTCCGGACATGTTTTTGGAAGACAACCCAGTGGAGCGGAGCCTCGTGGACAACCCTTGAACCTCGAAAACTGCAAAGTCGGCCAACAGAGCTTGATTAAGAGAGGGGCAAGATATTTCAATACCAGCTCTATAGTATGTCCTCCCCCAGATTCTAATTGGAAAACGCCTGACCTGGACTCTTAGAGACATGCTTCAGCCGAAGTTCTGTCCGACGATATCTCCCCTCACGAACTCCCGCCACCCGAAAGACCCCCATTACAGCCGAATATAAGACAACGTCTGCGAGAGTGGGAGCTTGAACATGCATCTTCCTTCGTTCTTCCACCCGAATTAGATGAGACTGCCGGGCCAGGGGGCATTCTTAACAGTCTAACCCGGACCAACGATGGAGACTTTCGAATGGAACTCGATATAGCAGAGGCGGAGAACGATGGGTCTCTGATACAGTATGCCCATGATGAGTTACTTGATGTTGGCAATAGACGGGGTTTTCTTCTGGCAGGAGACCTCGTAGAGCTCAGGTATCCCTCCTTTTGAAAGTTTTATCTACCGGTTTCTTCGTCATATATATATATACTAATACTAATATAGAGCTGTCGTTGGCCAACCTCAAGAACTGGCAATATTTGTGCGCGAACTGGAGAACCAATCCCAGTTTTACACGATGTCAGGAAGATGGATTCATCGGTCATCACAATCAGCGCATTTTTTTGTCCCCAACTTCGTCGATCCTGGAGAGCTTGATGAGATACGACCGTATCTTCCTACAGCAGATATCTCGAGCAACTTACGAGATAAGCTCCAGGACTTCCCTCCGTCCGTTCCCAGAGATCTGGGGAAATCTCTCATTCGCAAAATGCTTGACTTCTGGGCTGAATCAGATGTCGCATATCAGGCTGCTTCCACCAAGCTTGATAATGCTCACAACCTCGTTGCAGACTTGACGAAGTTTACGTATGCTACACTTGAGAAAATTGCGGAAGAGATATTATCGGATACAATTTCAAGAACCGAGGACGGAAAATTTCCTGATAATGTACTCTACGCCGTGCATCGGTCTCTTCTTCGCGACGACATAGGATTTCGGCCTCAGACGAAAGGGACGCTTCGAACTGGTGGTCAATATGAAATCAGTCCCCTCAAAGAAGTCTTGACTGTAAGAATCGTCTGCGACATGGTCCGATCACATCGAGAAATGGAGGCTGCTAAAGCATCTGGAATTATTCAGCCTCATTCAATGTCAGAGCTTGAACGGTTTGCCATCGCGGCGCGAAAACTGATTGATCGTAGCCGGAAAACGCGACCATTCACTGTATATGGTACCATCATGCCTTCGAAATTGCAGGAAAGTGACAGCAGCTTTTCAAAGATGCGTCGTGATTTGATTAAAAACAACGGCGGGAATTTTATTATGTTCCTGGAATCGTGGGCTGCTTTGGCGTCTTTTGGTCATCAGTCGTCCTTGAATGGCATTGGTTCGGAA
Organism: Gamarada debralockiae; assembly: GCA_002803225.1. Classification (NCBI taxonomy): domain Eukaryota; kingdom Fungi; phylum Ascomycota; class Leotiomycetes; order Helotiales; family Hyphodiscaceae; genus Gamarada; species Gamarada debralockiae. The sequence continues at coordinate 80,651 of NXFV01000626.1, read as the reverse complement.
ATATTGCGTGCCATACAAAGATATGGAGAGATAGATTTGGATCCAACCACAGCATGGACTTTCCTGCAAGAGATTGGTGTTATTGCCCCTTGGGAGAATCGACTATCTTTTGATCTAAAACTTCCCGGTGTTGGTCGAAGACTTAAACAGGAGCGTGATAGCGCCTCCGCGCCCAACCTGAGGGACAGACTGGAAGATCTTCGAAAAGATTGGGGCGATCTTTCTGTTTATTGTATTGATGATCCCGGTGCTCATGAAATTGACGACGGCATTTCAATTGAGGCTACAGACATTCCTGGTGAATATTGGGTACACATTCACGCCGCGGATCCTGCGTCTCATATTGAACCGGACAGCGAGGCTGCTGCGTATGCCGAATCTGCAATAGAAAATGTCTATATGCCCGAGCATGTATATAGCATGCTCCCAGATCTCACGGTTCGAGAGCACTTCAGTCTCGCGCTAGGACGGCCTTCGATGACATTCAGCGCGAGGATGAATAAAGCCGGACACCTTCTCGACACGAAAATTACGCCTGGAATGGTTCATAAAGTGTTATTTTTTTCCCCTGATGTTTTGCAGGAGGTAGTCCTGGGGCCTGCTTCATCCGAAGTCGAGGAAACTGTTCGCGTTGTAGGACAAGATGGACCCGAAAGCTCTCCTTCGCGGCCCATGCTCAAGACACATGAACTCTCAGACGCGCACAAAACTGACCTTCAGCTACTCCATGAGATAGGAGACGCTCATGCCGCACTCTTACGCGCCAAGGGTGGCGTCGACCAAAATTTTCCATCGAGGCCGAAAACATCGGTATCGATCCCCAAGGACATGCTGGAGAACTACCACGACTTCGGAGCCGATCCCACGATCCAAATTTCAACTGTGGATAAGGCTACTGGGTCGAATACAGCAAGGAACCAAGGTAATCTTGTGCAGTCTTTCATGCTTGTCGCTGCTCAAGTGGCAGCAAGATGGTGCAATGAGAGAGGCATACCAGTGCCATACCGTGTTACCCCTCGCAACCCAGCCAAGGAGGACCCTTCCGACTTTTTCATCCGGAAAGTTCTCCCATCACGAGCCGTAAATGGTGTAGCGTCAAACGACATCACGTCCGAGTACCTCAGTCTTATCGGTGGTGTTCTGCCTTCTACAACTCCAGGCCCTCACGCCGCTGTGGGTGTTGACATGATGGTGAGGTGCACAAGTCCTCTACGTAGATTCACAGATCTACTTGTCCATTGGCAAATAGGTGCTGCATTATTGGAAGAGGATCGATTGGGTCATTCTCTTATCGGCAACACAAAAGACGACTTCCTCCCATTCAGTAAAGCTCGTGTCGAGGCCCTTTTGCCGCGCCTTGATACCCGTGAGAAGCTTATCAAGTATTGCAAGAATGAGGCAGACCGGCACTGGCTGTGTCTCTTCCTTCTCCGGGCGTGGCAATTCAAAGAAACCGAATTTCCCGCAACATTGCCTTTCCTGGTCAGAAATGTCAACCTCGAAGACCGCAAGGTCTATGGAACGTTAACAGACTTTTCTGCTCGGGCGCAGTGTTCTGTCCCAGATGGGATGGATCTAGAAGAGATCAAGGTGGGAGACACGGTCAAAGTCGAGTTGGAACATGTTAATGTCTACGACCGCAAAATCCAAGTCAAAGTCGTCTGACGGTTGGAAATTCCTCAAAGTGTATGAACAGAGGATCGGAAGGCGCATTGGGTCTACGATCGTGGGTAACTTAAGAGAGCCATCAGAGCAGTCAATCTTGTATATTACATATCGCAGGAGAACGATAAACCTCCAGGGTGGTTCAGGAGATACCCAGTGCCTCCAAACTATATTCGCCCGATCCTCTTCAAGCCCCACAATCAGAAACTCTCTGCGGACCTCTAAATTGGCCTCGACAGGTCATCTTTTTGCAAATCACGGTGCTAAGTGATCAAGTTCATGTCGTCCCTTCGCCGGCATCAAACTCAGAACTAGTTGCGAAACCTCCAATTATCTCAAAACTAACAATCCCCTGCCCTTCTTCCTAGATCCGATGCAAGCTGATGCATAATACAGATCTTGCAGAAGAAACACAAACCCGGTATGAGAAAACTCCGAAAACGAAGCCTCGCCGAACCCACAATAGGAAGGTGTGAGTGACGAGGCTGAAGACTCAAATGTCTTGGCATCTTGGCTTCCCTGCCACCAAAGGGCGTGGGTCACTAGTCACTCCGTATCCGTACGGAGCTCGGCCTCGACCTTCTAATTATTCGACAGATGAGTCTTTGTATAAAAATCTTATCACTCCTTCGTATCTTCTTTTTTCTCTCTTGGTCGTTGCAATTTGGGCGGTTGCTGCTTTTTCGAAAGTTTGAATTAGAAGCCAAAAGCCAATTCTCACCGAGAACTTCAACAGCAACCCTCTCTTCAAAATGGTGACCAAAACCACTTCCTCCCTATCCTCCACCACCGACTCTCTTTCTGCCAAAGACACAATTATCATCCGGTCCGCCCACCTCTACGAAGCCCCCTCAATCGGACGCATCGCAGCTGAAACCTACTACAACACAGACCTAACAGCATACCTCTCACCCCACCGCGCCCAATATTATTCCCACTACGAACGAGGCTTCATCCAACGAGCTTGGAAGCGAATGCTCGATCCCCGGAATCTCACGTGCGTTGCTGTCTCTTCCTCCAACCCGAGTGTGCCTGTGGGTTATGCGCAGTTTGTGAGGTTGGGTGAGGATGACGGTGCGAATCGCCAAATTGCCAGCCGTGATTCGCTTCTACTGAAGATTTTAGGATGGGTGTTTTGGTTGTACAGTTTGGTACTAGGGTGGATTGTCGGCCCAGATAAATCCTCCAACCTGGCAGCACAGCGCGCATTCGAAGCTGAGGTCTCAAGATCAGGCGTGCTGAACTGGGACTTCCCAGAACGGAAAAATAGGTGGCACGCCCAAAGCGTTGTCGTGAAAAAGGAATGGCAGGGAAAGGGGATTGGGAAGAAGTTGATGGCTGAAGTGATTGCAAGGGCGGAGAAGGAGAATGTAATTGTGGGGTTGGAGGCTAGTGAGCCGGGAGAGCTGTTGTATAGGAGTGTTGGGTTTGAGTTGCTGGGACGATTTGAAATGGCTTTTGGGAATGAGAGGATAGAGAATGCTTGTGGTTTTATGATGTACACGCCGCAGAAGTTGAAAAAGGGAAAGATCTGAGATTTGAGAGATTCCGATAGAGATTGTCTGGGTAAAGATAAAGGCGTTGTATAAACGAAGTGATCGATGATGAGTGTTTGAGGTTCGAAGAGAGAATGGAACGTCGCTTCAATAAATGACTTGATGATTGATGGTCCGCTTCCCACCAAACGTAACTTCAAGACTCGAAAGATTGTGTGTTGATGTATCTTTGATTGAATGGCATACGTATCTGGTATGAATGTATACACATCCTTTTCATCCACCTTCCCCTACAACCCCTGATCTTTCACCACCAGCTACCTCAATGTCCTCTCATACCATATGCTTTTGTTTAATGTCCATCCATGTAATCTGGCCTCGCAATCTTCGAATTGTCCATGCCTAAGTCTAACGCCGTATATGTCGTGTATTCTCATTGATCATAAAACCCCTTCACACACCCCTACTTCGACTTCGAAACCTGCGTAGTAAAGTACCAACCACAAACTGCGCCGGCCACGATAATCATCACCACAATCATCGTAATAACCACACAAAGAACCCGGCATCTTCGTTTCTCCTTGTGTTGCTGAATGAGCCATTGGTCCCTGTATTCCAGTCAGCAACGTTCTTTAACCTCTCTCTGAGTCATTCTCTCTTTGCTGGTGGGTATTTTAGGAAGACGTACTTCCCATCAGCACTACTAGCAGAACCCTTCTCCGAGTCCCCATCCGCCTGATGTACCGCCGTAGAGAAACGCTTCCAGAATGCTGGATCCCTGACCAGCCCCATTTCTTGTGGTGGTTGTGAGAGTGGTCGTGTGAAGTGTACTTGTTGGAGCGGAGAGGGAAGTTGGACCTTCGGTCGTCGGGGTGGCTTGCCCATTTCGAGATGTCGAGGTTCAAGGAGATCGAAGATGTCGTGTAAAGAGTGTGGGGAGCGATCGATAGAGCGAGGGAGAAGTTCTCAGTGTTCGGTCATGCGAATTCACTGTCGTAGAATTCTCGGAGATGTTGAAGTTGAAAATTATGGGCCGAGTTGAACTTTCTTTTGCTCCTGCTTGTAAAAGAGTGGAAGTCGCATGCACGAAACGAGTGAGTGCACTTAACCAATGAATGAGTGTGAACCGTCTCTTCTCAAGTTCAACTGAGACTTTGAGGTGATTACTTATCTGCGAAGGAACAAAACAACTGTCAACCAGAAAACAAAAAACAGACAATAAACGTTCCAAATATGGGGACCCGCGGTCAGATGTATAAACAGGCCTGAAGGGGTATGGATCCGCAGGAGCATTAAACCAGCAATATAAGGACCGGTTCTGGTTGAGATTCTTAGCAAACAGCTGCACCTTCCCGCCGCTGGTTGCGCAACCACCAATAAGGGGGCAGCATGCAAGTGTTGCGTGCGAGCCGGAGCAAGGCTGTGCCTTGCAATCAAGCCATTGCCGAGATTAGGCTCGATAAATGGACAGGGAGTAAAGCTTGTCTTCCCCGTTGAAGAGGTTTGGTTGGTTCTGTGGATGAAAAGGGTGGGATGAAAATTCGTTAAATTGCAGTGGAACCAGATGGAACTCTAGACATCTGGCTCTCGGACCACGGATCGAGATCTGGATCCGTGAGACGCGCGTAGGCTAAGGCATTTTATTTGGTTAAGATTCAGGGGAGGAAGATATTTGGTGAAGGATAACGGTTCTGATCTCGGTTACATCGTTGCGATTAGAGGATAGGAAATGAGGAGGATTCAGGGGCTGAAAAGGGGTAAGGAGGCCGGCACATGCTTCTGGAAGTGCCTATCGCTTAAACGGGAGATAAGCAGCCAGCTACAAGGCTGAACTGAATTCGTATTTTTCACCGCTCCAACAACTTCTCGGGATTCTTCAATTATCCGTCAATTAATAACAGCGAAGCTACAAGCATCATCCCCCTAGTTTGTAGCACGCAATCAGCCGAAATGGGCAGCATCAGTCCAACCACCACCTCCGAGCGCCTCCCCTACTGGCAAGTCAACGTCCCTCCGCACCTCCGCACCGCAGAATGCCCCGCCTTCCTCGCCCACCTCAACCCCAAAGACATGGGCATAATCACCACACCGGACGCCGAATACCACATCCTGACCTGGCCTGAAGTCCAGCAAATAATCGCAGACAACCGCCTCGATCTCTTCCAGCGCGTTCCTTCCGAATTACGGCGGTACCTGGCGTACAATTGGGGCCTGAAGCAGGAGTATGGCTCTGTGATGGAATTCGTGTTGCAGAAACGATTAGGATGGAAACCACCGATTCAAGCGGAGGGAAAGCCGTTTGAGAAGGAGGGGGATGTGAAGGTGCTGTGGAATGATTGGCCGTATGGGATTGATGAAAGGATTGTGCATTTGGTTGTTTGGACGAAGTTTGAGTTGGAGGATGATCCAGCTACGGATGATTTGACGGAAAAGGCGAGGGGGGAGATTGATGGGTTTGTAGATGAGATGTTTGGGAGACGGGTTGGGAAGGAAAATGTAAGCCTTGTGATCCTTGACCTTGGGTATGGAGGTAATAATAGGATAGATGCTAATCAGGAAATAGGTTATTTGGTTCAAGAACTGGAGGTCATTGAAGAGTGTTCGTGCTGTTGAGCACTTTCACGTTATGCTTTTCGATCCGGATCCGGAGTTTGTGAAGGAGATTACGAATGGAGATGTCCCATTGAGCCAGAAGGTCTGATGGGTTACGATGAAGGATTAGATCGCAGACTTTTGCGAGATGAATATTTTTACTTGATAGAATTGTTACGGCGTTGACTTAGATGGTTGCGAATGGTGTTGACGCGTAGACGTGTTATAGACTACAACTAGAAGCCCAAATGGCAGAAAATAGATCGACCTCGAAAGTTCGTAGCGTTTTACGCGCTCATCTGCTACATGTACAAGTATCTCTTAGCAATCATCCAGACATTGACACCTGTCTGTACAAAAGACCTTTCGAACGCCAACATGATATCCTGACCCCAACGCCACGCTTTTAACTGTTAGACACATCCCGCCCTTTATGTCATTCAATATTCCATCGGAACTCCCAGCCCCTCCTCTCTATCACGCCGAAGCACGTCATCATATGCTTCTCTCTCCTCCTTCAATCTATCCTCCACCTCATCTTTCAATGCAGTCAAATCGGGCGGCATATACATGCTTTGGACACTGGGAGCTGCATTCACAAAGCGAAGTTGCTCGGTGATAGATCGGACTATTTCATCGATTTTCTTTTGAGGATTTTTGTTCGGCCGTGGATCACCAAGGATCTGTTCTAGTGTAGGGAAGAGCGTATCGTGGCGGAAATGGCTCCGGTATGGTGTGTGCTTAGGGATGATAGGATCGATAGTATCTGCACATCCGATCGCAATGCTGGTCTCGTGGGCCCAAGCTCGTGCGACATTGCGGGGCGTGTACCCACCACCACCAACAAGTAGCAAAGGTATATTGAGAGATTTGCAATATTCAACGCAATCTCCGTGACCTTGGACTTGTACGTTGAAGCGTCCCAGGCGATCTCCAGCGAGGGAGTCTGCACCGCATTGCAGAACGATCGCGTTGGGTCGGAAACGATCTACGCACATTCCAACGATATGCTTAAAGAGCCATGTGTACTGGTCGTCGTCGATGCCATCGTTGAGTGGAACATTGATAGCGTGATGAGCTCCTGGATTACCCTCGCTATCTGGGCCGGTTCTGTCGAGGTCACCAGTACCAGGGAAGAAGTTGAGTCCGTCATATTTGTGCATCGATACGGTCATTACTCGGTCCGTTGACCAGAAAGCTTCTTCTACGCCATCACCGTGATGTACATCAATATCGATATATAGAACTCGTGGGTGTTTTCGCAGAAGCTGCAGTATTGCTAGCACAATGTCGTTGGCGTAACAGAATCCAGATGCTTCGGCTTTCTTTGCATGATGCAAGCCGCCCGACCAGTTAATGGCGATATCAGACTCGTTGTTGCAAAGCTTGCGTGCTGCATCAATCGATGCCCCCGAGTACATCGCACAATAGTTGAATAGACCTTCGAAGATAGGACAGTCTGAACCTCCAAGATTATAGTCCTTCGGGTTATCGTCGTCGGGCATTGCAACCTTCGCCGTCCTGAGATAGTCGAGGTAGTCCTTACTATGGAAGTCTTGCATTTCTTCCTCCTCTGCAGGTCGTGACACGTAGGTATCCATGGCAGCGTGCATTCCATACGACATGATGAGACTTTTTGCCAGAGTAAGTCGCCATGGCTTCATGGGATGCGAATGCCCAAAGTGATGCTTCTCAATCTCAGGATTCGAATGCCATGAGACGTTGTATCCCTTCGGCCGTACAATCCCACTGTCCAAGATCCTGTGTCTGACACTAGCCAAGAAGGCTGCATTCTGGGGGTCTTCTCGTTGGCCGAGAGGAATAGTACCGTACTCTTGTACGATGTTATTCGTCGAGTAAACCATCTTCGTCACCGAACCTTGTCCAGCTGCATGAGGTCACGGAATTATTGCCAAATAGATTTTCTACCTCCTTATATGTTCTGCCAAATCCCCAGACACCGTACACTGTGATCTAGATTGCGCGCGACCTGTCTCCGCGGAGGAATCAGATCAAGAAAGCCGCGGGTGACGGATCTAGAGCTCAGGGGGGAAGAACTTTCGAGGTTGCTTATCGTGGGAAGAGTACGGTATCGTAGATCAAAGGAAGATCAATCAAGGGTGCAGATTTCGAGTGTGTTTGGGCACGTATTCTTTCGCACACTCTTGTCGTCGTCTTTGGGTGTCGTAAGGAGGGCTGGGGGCGATTAGATGTGTGGATAGATCGATGATTGTCAGAGGATTTGTCGTGAATGAAGCGCAAGTTGAATTCTAGTGTCGCTCTCTGCTGCCTTGAAGAAAGAAACTGTCACCAGAATCTATGGCTGTCCTTGAACCGTTATTGAGAAGATTCGGATGAGTGTGTTGCTCGGCGCAAATGAGTAGTTTGTTCACTTCAAATGGGCGATTTGAAGAGGCTCACTTCGGTACTCCAGAAGTGTTCTAGCGTAGCTCTAAAGACAAGGCTGAGAAATGCACCCACACCCCATCGCGCCTTCTCGTCTCGTCACTTTCCCTGCCACTCATTATTTATCAAAATTCACACCATCGCCATCCGAGCGTCTAGGGCTCTGAAAATAGCAAGGCCGCGCAAATTTTCTCTTCAAAGGTAAGCATTACCCTAAACGAACTTTTACAGCCTTCATGAATCGTTTATCCTTTTTTGCACTTTGCTTTTCGTGTATTCCTCTTTGCGCCACCTCCCCCACTGCCATTAACAATCATGCCTAGACACGGTAGAGTGGGTAGAGACGACCTCTCTATCGATTTCGTCAACGGACACGGCACCAGAAATATGCCTCAAATCGAACAACAAGACTGCGCGGCAGTTCTCGATGACTGGATGAATCGAGTCGCCAACCTGCCAGCTGAGATCGCTTTCATGCAGGAGGAGATCGCGGAAAAGGATAGAGAGATGCAGGTTTGCCTCTCCGCCATCAACAAATACGACGGCGCGATCCAAAAGTGGCTTCGTGTGAACGGTTCTCAGCAAGCAAATCCTAAGGAAGAACAACTATCTAGAATGATCAAAGAAAACTACGACAAAGCACAGTTGTTGCAGGCGGAGAAGATCGCATTGACTACGAAGACACAACTAGTCATCGACAAACACACTCGGCATCTCGACAAGCAGATAAAAGCTCTACAGGATCGAGGAGAATTCCCCAACGATCCTGATATCCCATCACTCTTGCGACCACCAACTCACGAACGTGCGCCTCGCGCTGAGCCGAGTGCCGCTTCAATGCCCCTCAGTACGATTAACAACCCCGCTGGCATGCACGCACGGCATCCCAACCAACATCCTGTGAGAACTCTTCCCGCACAAGTTCAAACTCATCATCTGTCTGGAAGCTCTTCTGCACCGGCAACCCCGGCTGCCATATTGCTCCAGCAGCGACAAGCTAGAGAGGCTTCTCTCGGCGCTGCAGCAATAAAGCGACAAAAGTTGACGGGAGGGGTGGGAATCTCTACAAGCACAAGCGGTCTTGCCCGCCATTCATCACTCACTCCTGGTACACCGAGAGCTGGCACGCCATCTGGCGGCAGAGCAGGAAGCGCAGGACCCCGAGCATCACAGAAGGGGCTTGCGAACAAGAAGGTTGCGCCGCAAGGAAGCAGACAGAGTGGTGTGCCTCGTAAGAGTAAACCTGGCAAATCCAGTCTCAGCCGTGTCAAGCGCACAGGCAACAAGAACTCTCCCTCGTCTACAAACGATAGCGACCTTAGTGATGCGGAAACTGGATCTGTGGAGGAAGATGACGAGGCAGTCACACCCCCGGCAACGAATAAGGATGGCGATGGAGACGATGATATGGCTGACGTCGATGATGAGGAAGGTGGAGACGACAAGAAGTACTGCACCTGCCAGAGCGTCAGTTATGGCGATATGGTTGCCTGTGACAATGAGAGCTGTCCGTATGAATGGTTTCATTGGAGCTGCGTCGGCCTAAAGAGTGAGCCGGTTGGGACATGGATCTGTCCCGTTTGCACAAAGAACATGAAGAAATAGGAAATGAAGGGCTTGAAACTGGGCTGGGAGTTTGAAATTAGCCTGGCGCACTGGAGGGTACTGGTATTGAGACTTTGGGATATGAAGTCTGGGAAGGAGGCAGGCAGGAGGGAGTTATCTGGCGTTCCTCAAGCATGAGAGCTACATAGCCTCCACTTTGTTACTTGCTTCAAATGTAGTATTACTTGCTACCTCGAGTCCCATATGTAGATGAAAATTGTGTGCTTAAGTGCCTTGGAATCTTCTCCGTCCTGTATTGGTGGGAAGAGTAGGGAGGTTGAGGTGAGTTTCTCATCGCAACACGTGATCAGCAAAGGCGGTGACAAATTCGGCAATTGTGTCTGGTTTTATAATTTGTCGGGTCTCTTAACTTTACCTCCACTTTTTCTATACGCAGCGACAAGTACCTTGTCGTATATCTCCTATTCACTTATCTCAGCATCTGATATTTCCTGCTTCTCATCCTGCCCAGAGTCGTCAGTCTCGTCACAGAATTCAGAAGATGCAAGAGATCCAAACCTGTTGGGCAATTGCTGCTGCGGCGGGAGAACCACATGCAACGATCCGTGTCCGGAACCTCCAGGCCACTATTAAAGTTGGGAGAGACGCCTGGGGAAGAGCCGGAAAAGTTCAGCCAGTACTGATCTCAGTAACAATATCACTTCGACAGCCCTTTGAGACTGCATCTGTAGAAGACGCGGTCAATGGAAGCACTATTCATTATGGAACTTTGAGCAAAGCAATCCTCGAGGCTATCGGAGCCTTCAATGTCACTACGAATCTTTCAACAATGAGGCAATTTTTTGACTATCTGGTGGGGCACCTAACTTCACTTACACCTGACCAAAAGTCCAACGCCAATCTGGCAAACTTCAACGAGTGGAAGCCAATCCTTGATACATCCATGATTCGTTTGTTGGAACTTAATATAACGCTGCCGAAAGCTTCTCTCATAGGAACAGGTGTCAGTCTTGTTGGTACCTGCTTGTACTCTGGTAGTGTCTATTCTAGGGGCGTTGCCGATCATTACAGCATGGGACTTGCCCTCCATGGTCTGAGAATTCCGACTCTTATAGGAGTGAATTCAAACGAACGTCTTGCCAAGCAGATTGTCGTGACGGATATTGAGATCGACCAATGGAGCACCGAGAGAGATCTTTACCCCGAATTGGAAGAGGTGGTAGTAAAGGTAAGCTGCCAATCCCGTCATAGACATATTCTCGAAAACCGAAGCTAACATTATAATCAGACAATTGAGGAATCATCTTTTCAGACTCTGGAAGCTCTCGCTAGCCATGTTGGCTTACGCATAATACAGTACTTCATCATCCCCCAATGGAGGCATGACGATCGCGAAGAGGAGATCAGAATTGCTGGCCAATTCATTGCTGAGCTGCCTCATTATCCACGCGTAAAGATTTGTTTGAAGAAGCCCACGGCTGTCATGTTGGCCGACGCACCTGAGGTGGAAATTCTCCTGGACTGCCACTTTCACCCAGGAAAAAACCCCAACCCACAGATAACCAAGCTGTGGGATCCGAAGAACATTTCTCGACCGCCCCCGTTTCCGTTACAAGGCAGGCTAGACGAATGGATTCGGGGCCATGGTCACAACGATGATACTGCTACGAAGAAGCCACCGTTGGACTCTCTGAGTTGAAGCATTCAGTATGTCAAGTCGCAGGCCCATGGCACTTCCACTCGAACAACAATTCGGCACAAAGTTGCAACCCCCAATCCAGAACGGAGCATTGAGGCCCTAATCGTGGTCTTGTGGGAAATTGGAGATCCCACTTCCAATCATCAATTGAAGCCAGTCTCAAGATCTCATTCGGTATCCTTTGAATTTGGCCATTCTGATAATCTGGTTCTAGATCTCGCATACAAATGCAGAGTTCAAATACCCCACACCAAAATAAAATTTTGCATTCCTAGCCTCCCAAATCAAACTCCATGCTATGCCCCAAAATATGATGGATATCCAATCTCAACCTGTCAACCAACCACAAATATCCAACTTCACAATCTTTCCGGGCTCTGCGCACCAGGCATTACTGTCTCCCTTGTATACTCCGCCTCATGCTCCAACCCCTGTCTCCGGATTCTGTACGAACTAATTCCCACGAACGCACACAACGACACACCCACTACCAGCGCCGTGCCAAGCAGGATCAAGTTCACCGGAATCGGGTTGTTGTTGAAGACTTTGTGGCACAGCGCGTCCAAACCACTTTGGGTAAAATTGAACAGTCCAGCCAGACAAATAACGAAGCCATAGACAGTGCCAAAAGTGCGGAATCCAAAGACTTTGGCGGCGTAATCGGATACGGTGGTGTAGTAAAAAGGTCGGTACAGCACGAAGAGAGAGACATTGGCGTATGCGGCCCAGGTGTAAGGCAAGCAGCCTAGGACGCCAATGGTAGTAGCGATCGTGACGAGAGCGGAGAGCACAAACAGTGTGCTTGTGTTATCCAAAATTAGCCCAATGAAAGGGATAGAAAGGACACCACCAAGAGGGAGGGCGACATCGAAGAACGTGTTGATTTCCACGGCTTTCTGGTACGATCCAAGAATATATTCATACTGTGGTCGAATCGTTGCAACGAAGTAGTTGATGCGCGTCATCTGAATGACAGTGAAGAGAGTAATGAGGACAAACCATGGCGAAAGAACCTGTTCCTTCACGCTCTTCCCATGCATAGCTCCCCACACGCCTGAGATTTTATTCTTGCGCTCTTCCTGCTTGAGATGCTTGCCACCCGATTTTGAGCCCAAAAGATCCGCGATCTCAGATACAACAGATTGTTGGTGCTGCCTTCGCTCGTCGCGGAGCAGAGCGGTCGTCTCATCCATCTGATCGTCAAAGCCATCATCCGCCTCCTCGACCTGACGAACCAGCTCGCCGACCGTCTTGTAGGATGCGGTGGGCATGAGGAAGACTTGAACAACCAAGATCATGGCCGGGACCGTGAGATAGCAGAGGAAGAAGTATTTTGGCCAGAATGTTCCGTTGCTCCATTGGTAGATCATGCGGTAGACGAGGAATACAGCGCTGGAGGAATCGAATGCGCCTGTTAGGAGAGCTAATATGAGGCCGGAATGCTTGGGGAAAGCATTGGATAGTTGGAAGGATGAGATAAAGACAAATGGTCCGCCCAGTGCGAGAAAGAGATAGCCAGGTATATAGCCATCAAAAGGCAATTGCCATGCAAAAGCAAATAATATAGCCCCAACAGCCAGGAAGAAGCTCCCAATAATTCCACACACTTGAGGACCGAAGGAATCGAGTATAGTTCCAATTGGGAGAGCAGCAACGTTCGTCCCAACAGCCGCTACCGTGAACATCAAGTTCAGATGTATTTCCTGCTCATAGCACGTCCGCACTCCTTTTTCCAACTCTTCTTTCGTGCAGAGGTTTCGATAAACATGTTCGCGGATCAGGACGGGTTTGAGGGCTGCGTAGCCAAAGACGATTCCGGCCGCGAAGAGGCAGTATATTACTGCTACGGTTACTTGCACTACATTTCAATCGCCAATCAGCAATTGGAGTTTTCATTGCGGAATGGGAGTTAAGATGGAGGTGAAAGGGGGAATGGGGATGGAAAACGAACATATCCTCTTCGACTTAGGAACCTCAAAAGCCCCAATGGGCTGCACATGCTCATGAAGCACCCGAGGTTCCCAATCGCCCGGTAGCGGACTGAAGCTCAATTTGCGATCTCGAGGTGAATCTTGCCCAGATGGCGAACGTCCTCTCTCAGGAGACAACTGCTCTACTGATGTAACTCTCTGTAAAAGCGACATCTTTCCTCCTTTCTCCTCGCACGATGCAGTGGAGTTGGCGTTTAAAAGGTAATATATGTTGTCGAATCTCGGAGCAGAATGACTCGAGACACGGCTTTGGCGGGGTAAATTGCGTCACTGCCCGCGGCCAATTGTTGAGCACGAGACCAATGCTCTCAAATCAGACACCCAAAATTTAAAAATGAATATGAACGGACGTATAATGATAGCAAAAGCAAAAGTATACCCAATTGAAAAGAAAGAGGGAAAGCATCAATATATCAGCAGCTCGACCCTCCGCTCCATCTCTCACTTGGGACAGCTGGAAGGAGAGCTCTGGCCGCTAACGGAGAGGAATTTATCCTTGCAAATGCATTAGCGCCGTGTCCCAATCCCCACCATTTCGTGCAGCATGCGCAGGGAAAAAAAAATTATAATTGCTTTTTCGGAGGGCTCCGTGAAGCTATTGGTGAGGAACACTATGGAATTTTGGTGTTGGACTTTTGTGGTTAAAGGGATTGGAGATGTGATTGGTGGGGAGGAGGAAGAAAATTTTGATGCCAAGGGAAGCTGCCAGGAGCTTGGGCTTTGGATCGCAGAGCCCGCGGCGGTGGCCGAATAGGCGAATAGAGGGGTAGGGGAGGGAGGAGAGGTCAATACAGGATCACTGAGGTCATTTTGGGAAGATAAGGTATTAGCTCTGAAAGGAGTTTTATGCGGCTAGATATATCATTGCTGAATCCACCTCAACAAACGATATTCATGATGTCGGAAGTATAACTCCTGAGTGCACGCCTTGGAACTCCCCTCCGTAAAATCATCGCTGTCGATATCGAGAAACGTTTTACAAAAAGCCAGTGGAAGAACCCACTTCAGAATCCATCAAAACCAGGTCCGCCACCAACACTGTCCATGATGCTGTTGAAGAACGTATCGTCGCTAAAATAATTGCCAAAGTCTCCAACGCCGAGTGTCATTCCCATTGCCTGCTCGAATCCATCGCCCATTGTGTATCCGAGGCCCATGCCTAGAGAGGGATCGATGTTGCCCATAGGCATGTTGCCGAAGCCTACCACATTCTGAGTCATCAAAGCAGGGTCGTAGTTCGGGTATTGCTGCTGGTTCCAGTCGGCTGGTGTTGCTGGGAAGTTGGAGCTGGTTTCGGCGGGACGAGATGGAGGGCCTCCTTGATTGCCTTGATTGCCGGTCGCAAGATCGCTGAGAACGTGAAGAGGGGTGTTGGCGGGACTGTAGCCGTGTTGTTGTGGTTGTGGTTGATTGTTTTGAGGTGGTTTGTCAGGAGTTAATGCCGGAGTATCAGTGTCATTCTTCGCTGCTGACGACATCGACAATATGGTGGAACCTTCTACTGGATGTGTAGTAGGTGGCAACTTGCCCTCTCTCTGGCGGTGGAACCAAGTCTTCAACATCATGAGCACCATCAGAAATTTGGAAGCAGGTCGTGACTTCTCCTCCGCAGCTGAAGCTCTGAAGATCTCCACCAAGCCATCGAGGTATTGCTCAACTTTCATATGATCCTTGTTGATGACTTTTCCTAACTCGCTATTCGGTGTTGCTGCAGCAAAATACATCTTGATGAGGACTACTACTGCGTAGGCGACTCGAACGAAATGAGCAACTGGAAGACATCTGATAGTCTCGGAATCGAGCTTGAGAAAGGTGTCGAAGATGCCATCAATGGATTTTAGGCAGACTGATAGTGCGGCGACATGAGAAGATGTGAGCGGCTTTTCTCCAACTCCTCCTCGTAGGACTTCTTCGCTGAATGGCGGCTTGAACTCGTCGACATTGTGATCAACATGCATAGCAACTTCGTGCATATAGAGATTGACCACATGCTCCGTCATTATCAAAGCAGCTAAGAGATTTACGTTAGAGTGCTTTCATCAAGGCGAATGTTCATTAACTTACGTGATTTCACTTCTGGAGGGATCTGGCTGCTCCATACCTCTAAATCTCTCTCAAAGCCCTTCAGAGCATATTGGACTTTTGAGTCAGCGATGCTAACGCTTGCGACAGGGTCATCCATGGAAAATTGTGTTCCAATTTCCTCTGCAATATGTTGGCTGCGTACCCACTGGCAAAGGGCTTTGTCAGAAGGTGCGGCCTCGGGGGAAGTCTCTAACACCTCAACGCAGTCGGCCATGAATGGAGTCCAGCGGATAAGATTAGGGCGGCGCAATCCCATTGATGCATTGCAGCACAGGAAGTAACATGACAACCATGCTCTTCTAGCCTCGATACTCTCAGGGTCAGGATAAGGAGTTCGTCGCCATGGGTGATCTCTCCATAGTCCAGCGGCCTTGGTCTTGGAAGCCTTAGACTTCTTTCCCATACCAATGTCAATAGCCATGATGGCCGCGATATGGATGAGTTGGTAGAACTTGAGCTCCTCAAAGTGTTCTGGAGGCCAGTACCAGAGGGTACTTACGTGAAGCGCCTGAATAATCTCCAAGGTCTTTTCTCCATTGCAGATGATGCGGTCTGCAAAGATGCTCATGACTTCCTTCGTTAAGCTCTTTTGCAATTGAGGATAGTTCATGCCGGAAGCTGCAGCAAGAATGGCCAGAAACAAAGTAGGCTTGTTCTTGCGGACTTCAGCAGCAGTGGTATTTGCAGGGAAGACAACGGCGGGCATGTGAGGAGCCATGCGTTCAACGTAGCATTCGAACATCTTTGCTGCCATATCTGCAGTCACCACTCCCCTATCAACAACATCTGCATATTCATTTGTGGCTGGTTGCTTTTGTTGCGGTAACATCGAATCGCCATAACCAATTTCCTGACGTCCAGAGCCAGTATCAACGGATCTTCTGGTGGCAGAGTGAGTTGAGCGGGAGTCAGACATTGAGTCGCGACCGTCTATATGCTTTCTCTTTTGTCCAGCCATGACCATAGGCGGCGCACTTGGCTTTCTCATATCAGGAGCCTTTGGATGTCCAGCCCATTCGTTCGAATGAACCCGAGCCGCGTCAGGGCGAGCGACATAAGGGGAGCCGAAACCGCCATTGGTAACCTGTTGGTATGGGTTGGTGCGACCAGTATTCATGCTATCCTCCAATCCATTCTCACTTCCATGACCGAGCAAAGGTGAATCAGACTTTGTCGCCTTCAAACTGGCTGTCAACGCATCAATCTTTTTCTCCAGCTCTGCGACACGACTGTCTGTCTTCTTTTGTCTCTTGCGACTCGGCGCAGTAACTACGCAATTACGATTCGCCTTGTTGCATCTCTTGCAAGGACCATCAGGATTGTTTGGATCAGGTTCGCAGCGGACTTTGAGACCTCGACACGCTTCGCAAGCTCTTGGTCGCTTCGGATCATTGGGGCCGCCATCTTTTGCGCTGTTGACTCCATCGTGATCGTGATCGTGATCATGGTCTGTCACATTGCCGACGGATTGAGGAGTGTGAGGGTAAATGTTTTGGTGAGGTGATCCATCTTGAATCGGAGGGTAGTGCTGATGCTGAGGAGCAGGTGAAAGGGCGGGGTTTGGGGCAATTGTGGTTGAAAGGGATGCGCCTGGTGGACGCTGAGAGAAGGCCGTAGCCGTATCTCTCAATCTCGGATCGATTTCTTGAAGGTTCGACATCGTTGCGTTGATTTTCCCGTCGAGAGATCACGGATGACGGCGATGTGAACGCCGTGGTGGTTGAGCTTTCGGTGTTGAGTGGGTACGGGGAACGACAATGAATTTCATAGCGACAATGCACTTTCTACTGCGACAGATCTCGCTTAATTTTAGCAGCTCTCAGTGATGAAGAATTCACTTGGGTTTAAGTGTGTGCATTTCATTTTAGAGGGGATCCTGAGCAGGATAGTTGGTGTCAAGTTTGGAGGGAATGTAGCTCCCCAAAGAGCTCAAATTGATGGAGAGATTCCTGGGTGTCATATGCACAGGCCGGAATCAGGGGATTTATGACACGGAATATCCCAAAGGGCCACCGTATACGTAGGAAATCGTCAACACCGACACCGATCTCGAGTCTCAGTCAGCATTGAAAGCCCAAACAGGGCATACACGTGATTCTTGAACGAACTGCTCATTTGAATTCAGAGAATACCATGATTCTGGTCGATAAATCTGGTGAGGGCTGTCTCTAGAGTCCTTATTTTGGGACCAGAGAAGCAGAAATCTCCGCTCCTCCAAGCTCAGGAGAAGTGCGTAAGCTCCAAGTGATATCGGAACTACCATCCCAAAGCCTCGATGTCCCTCGATCTGCAAGGCCAATCGCCGGGGAACGGAACTTCGGATGAGCTCCTGAGGTACTGCTGGGGTCAACAAGAATGCTGGGGTTGTTTAGGCAAAGGCCTTTGCTCGTGGTGTCCAACAGTAAGGATCAGCTTTGCCTTTACTCGTATGCTTGCCTAGCTACTAACAGCAACTCAGACATCAACCTGCGTTCCCAACACAGCTACAATCCAACTTCTCGCACCCATCAGTAACCCAGACATATGTCCACTTTGGTCGGAAAGATGGGAGCTCAGAACTCGTCCCTTGGGATGTCACGTCTCGACCATCACGTTCCTAACTTGTATCGTGTCTGTTCTATCAACGTTCTTGGTGATTGGTCTTGCTATTGCAGGTTTCAGGTTTGGAAGATGGGTTCAGAGGAAGTGGAAGGCTAGGTCGGAAGATTGGTGGAGGGTGTGGAAATATTATCAGCCGGGTTGGTGGAGGGGGTGGAGATTGAGATTGGTTGATGTGAGGAGAGAGGAAGATACGGAACGAAGTCCACTTCTTGGGGAAGCATGACAGTACTTTTTGGCTTCAATTCACGCAGGAGTGGCTTTAAAAGCCACGGAACTGAATTACACACAGCGCATCGGCAAGTGTAATTGCCTGAGAGCTGTCCGATAACATCCCGAAAGGCCAAGGGAGCGAATAAGTGTTTGGTCAAGATACGCCCTCAAGCTGTTCTTAACTTCTTTTCTATGGAACATGAGACACCAGGATTCACGGTGCAAGGGCATTATTCACTCCAAACACCTTCACAATGTTGTATGATCATCCACTCTAGCGCGCTTATCTACTCCCTCCACTTCTCAGTCTTCTGTCAACCCAAACAGCCAAGTTGGCTGATAGGAAAGGATTCTATATAGCTGAACCCTTATAAATTTCAAGAAGAAGATTGATTGATTTCCCTTCGCAACTGAGGACACAGATAGTTTCCTGCCTCTCAGTTCTCCCAGTCACATCAAAATCCAAAACTTCTACCATGGCATCTCCGACAAAGCACGTCAACATTTTCAACCCCCAAAATGTGAGGGAAACCTGAAAGGATCTAAAAGGGCAACATCCTTTCACTATTATCCAGAAACTGGTGACATAAGATTCTCAAATTCGAGGGTACCCACCAGTCCGTATCGGCACGTCCAATACTGAAGGGGAATCATCGTCTTCTACCAAATCAGGGGCTCAAATACCTGCTCATCAACAAGCATCAGACTGGGAGTGGGACGAATATGCCCTAAAGTACAAGTATTGGGACGGCTTTAAGTGGGTCTGGCAGGAGTAGGGTTGAGCAGCGACTACGATAACTGGCTCAGATCCTCAGCCGTCATTTCGGTCCTTCCCGCGTAGGGAGAATCTCGAAAACTGCTCGTTATATTTTTTAAAGGTTTCGAAGTGCAGACATATACCAGTTTGATTCTAGTATTCTCATTTTCGGTTCCTATGCTCAAAGGTTCACGCTCCAATCAATACAGACCATGCAATCAATGCAAACTCTCGTGACAACCACCACTTCCCCTTTCACTTCCCCTTCCCCTTCCCTCAAACTTTATGCAATGCAACTTCCTAAACACCTCGTTCTTCTTCCTTCCCTAATGCCTAATCCCTTTCCTCCTTGCCATCCAACCATCTATCATAGTTAGTTTACGCATGGTGGAGCTTATGAGAATTCCTCTGTCGGTTCCTGTCGTGGCAACGCTGAAATCCAATCAGCCTAGTCGCAGTCAGGACAAGTTCAAAGTTTTCATTTGGTCCGTCGCGATTCGTGCCCGCCTTCCTTTTCTCCGCAATTGGACGTAGATTGCGCTAACCAACCCTCCAAAAACATATTCAAGACATATGGATACAAATGTTTTTGGTCCAAAGAAAACTCTGTGAAAGAGTGGGACTGTAATTCTCCTCCTTGAATCCAGCTGATTTACACTGCAGCTTGATGCTAGATGAGAAATGCGAAAAGAGTACCAGACACAAGTCACTTGCCAAGATAAATATTAAGACTGATCCATGTATTGAATTATTCTGACTTTTTCAATGCAACGACGATTCATGCATGATTCTTCTACCAAGGAGGATTCCGCCCATCATACCTACTCGACTTAGTCGAGTTCTCCCACCCCTTAACATAAATACTCATAAAAGCCCCATTATCCTCCTTCTTCGCGCCAAAAATCTTATCTAGCGTAGCCTTGGCTCCCACATCCACAGGAAGATCAGCATATTGTGATCCCAGGTCTGTTTTCAACCACTACAATAATCAGCATGGGCAATTTAGAGTAGAAGTTAGAAGGGGATATACTCCAGGACTGACGGCAATGATCGTGAATCCGTCCTTGCCATAATTGAGAGCCCATTGCACGGTTAGCATGTTCAAAGCTGCTTTTGTCACTTTGTAGGCGATGGCTGAGCTTCCGCGGTAATTCTCTGCCATGCCGATGGATCCGAGTGTCGAAGTACTGTTTGTATCAGGATATCGAACACGCAGATGAGGGATTGCGAATGGACTCACATGTTAGCTATTTTCTTAAGGTTTCCTTTTTGTAATAAGGGAAAGAAGCCTTGGGTCACCAGTTGCACACCTGTCACGTTGGTGCTGAGGTATTTGTCCAGGTGCTCTCCAGTCCTGCGTCTATCAGTTCATCATTTTCCAAAGACCAGTAGTATTGGGTCATACATGTTTGCAGGTCCCCCAGGAACATTGTCCATGATACCCGCATTATTGATCAATACATCGAGTCCCTTTCCACCAAGGACTTTCTCGACAGATGATATTGCATTCTTGACGCTGTCTGAGCTTGTGATTTCGAGCTCAACGAAGACGACGCGGCCATTAGATTTTTGAACCAATTCTTTCAGAGCAGGTGATTCCTTTCGAGCAGTTGCGAAGACAGTGCTGACTTCAGATGATGCAGCGAGTTGAGTTGCCAATTCGAGACCGATGCCACGTGAGCAGCCAGTGATGAGATACGAAGCCATTGCGATTTTGAGATTTCCGGTTGGATCAATACACCTTGTCGAGTTAATCTTCAGAGAAGAGGAGTTTCGATCCGGTATTTATCAGTTCAATATCGCCTTCGAATTACCCCTTCAAGTACTCCGCGCTCAATGGTCTATTTCGGATCCAAATTCAAAAACCTGCTAGAGTTCCTCGAAGATTTATAATAAGTCCGCAGCTGTTCCAGGTTAGCTCGCTAATATGGTCAAAACTGTGGGGATTTTACGATTATCCGATACGAAAAGGCCCAAAATGTTCGTCGACAACGTGATTCGGGGCGCGTGATTGGTTGCTGGTCTATCATTGATCTCTACGCCTCATTGCGGCATATGGGGAACTCGTGGTCAGAATTTGTAATACAGAACATGCTGTCTCTATTTTTCTTAGGAGCGGGTCAGGAACCTCACGCTATTCATCTGCGTGATTACCCAATCCAACCCCCATGGACAATACATTTACACCTACCCAGACGCCTTAGATTGGTTACTCAGGTACCGAAACTAAAAATAGCAGCTTCACTGTACGGCCGATCTTGATATGATATAGTACTAGAGCTGAAGTTTGTGCCGCGGCCGAAAATCAAAAATAAATCAGCAATACTCTTTATATAATTACAAAACCGAAAACAATTTATAATTCAATTCCGTCAAGACCAAATTAATCATACATATCATCGCTTCAAAACATACTCCTTGGATTCCTAATTCATCCGTTCGGTGCTTCGTATGCCAGCCATTCGCGTTAATACAAGCCTGAACCCTCCTTTCTGTACTCTCTATCAAATCCTCAAAATAACTAATAGGTATCATTGCCCCAGCTTCCTTTAAAGTTTCTTCTATTGTAGTTTAGTCCTTTTCAGTCTTCCCATTTGATTGCTAGAGTTTAGGGAACGTTCATGATGTTATATCTTTAAGTCGTTTTCTAAGTGTATTTAATTAGATTAAGGTCTAGCGAATAAGGAGACTAATCTGTGACTTGTATACTTGTTTCTTGAACTATTCCTTGACCTTTTTAGTTGTACGGATTAAGACGTTGTCTCGCATGAATATGAGGTCGTTAGTATAGTGTAGTATAACAAGGTCCTTAAAAAGGGCAAGATAAGAGTTAGTAGAGTACTTACGCTTCTTTGACTCGAAGTCATACTCTAAAATCAGTAGATTAGAGTACTGTCTCTTATCCCAAAAGGCCACAAAACCATCGCTCGTATGCCCTTTCCCTTCTTACATGTTTTAATGTATATAGATTTCTATTTATTAGTAGAATAACCCCAAACCCAGATAATCTCCCTCTCTTTACTCTACTCTACGAAACACTTATTACTTTATATATAATCCCACTACTTCTTTGTCTTCCAATAGACCCTACAATGGCACTAGAGTAGCCTTTTAGTAGCTACTGCTAGTGTAAGCTCTGGCCGCTTTTTTGCGCGCTAATGTTTTAGGCCTGTAGCTATTATAAGGTTATATATATATGAATCGGATATTTGAAGCCTGTGGCCTCTTAACGCTTCTTGTGGGTCATTTTCAAGTAGGATCGTAGGTATTGAAGCATATGCCGACGAGCGCAGCTTGTATACTTCAAGGGAGTACTGTTGCGTGGGTAAAGTATAGCCTTCGTTGTATATATAAATAGACTCTAGGGTCTTGTGTATAGCCCCTTGCGAATGGCCTAATTCGTTCTCAATCTCTTTAGAAGAACTACCGGCTTTGCGTGCGCCCACAATTAGTCCCCTTTAGTAAGGAGACAGTCCAGGACATCTGTATCATCAATTGCTATTAGTATTATACAAAGGGGTTCGTTGTAGTGGCAAAATGTAGTGTTATTGTAGATGGAAGGAATCGCGGTTCGCGAAAAAACGTGCTTTATACGCATTTCAGTTCAAACTTCAGCTCGCTTACTATAGAATCTTCGGGTGCGCATTGTCCTAATATGTGTAGAGGTGCTTGACTGACTGCAGAGGTCAACTTGTAGAAGATGAGAAGGCTAAGAAACTGTATAGAAGTACTTTCATTTCGAATGGATTAAGAAGAGTTTGGAAGATGAGGGAAAGTGAAGACCGTGTTTTGCTCGTTCGTGGGCAGGTTTTTGGATATTTGATGCTTTCAGGGTTGAACACGGTGTTCTCTTCTAATTCGTGTGCTTTCGAGGTTCGAAGATATCTATGCTACTATGAGCGCACTATAGTGGCCAAAGTGATAATGAGGATTCCACGCAAAACTAAGCGAGACGTTGGGGAAGCTCGTTCAAGCGGTCCGAGGATGTCGTTTCGAAACGGTCTCCTTCGGATATTTGTAAGACATTTCCAAATTGACAATACTGAAAATGCTTTTGATTGGAACAAAGTCCAAGGCTATTCTAAGGATTTCTCCAAGTAGTAGACACCCAGGGAAAACCCCGATAATCGGATTGATTCCGGCCATAAATTGAATCCCCGCATGAGGCTTTACCCCGCTACGATGCAAAGTGGGGCAAATTGATCTTCATGAACCTCCACTTCCAACGCCACTCCTTCCTTATTAGCCTCTCACCAGAC
Source organism: Gamarada debralockiae (assembly GCA_002803225.1). Taxonomy (NCBI): domain Eukaryota; kingdom Fungi; phylum Ascomycota; class Leotiomycetes; order Helotiales; family Hyphodiscaceae; genus Gamarada; species Gamarada debralockiae. Next base: position 57,324 of record NXFV01000626.1, on the reverse strand, counting down.
CAAATTCAGGTTCGACAACTCCATGTATTCAAACAGAGACTATTTCTACTTCGTCACTTGGCAAAACCGAAACAATGGCACCAACAGCAACAACACTCAGTGGAGAAAGCGAGGGCAATTCAAAGCTTGGAGCGCTTGGAAAGACCGTTTCCGGCAAGAAGCTCAATATCCGTTCGTATCCCAAGTTCGAGAGTTTAGAAGAGGAGAGATTGTATCGTAAACAGCACCTTGCTGCTGCGTTCCGGATGTAAGCTTCATTTCCGTGCCCCCCTCTATTGAAACAATTGTGCTAATGGTTCTTAGATTCGCCGAACGAGGTTTCGACGAAGGAGTTGCGGGTCACATCTCAGTCCGGGACCCAGTCCTTACAGATCACTTCTGGCTCAATCCACTCTCGCAGCATTTCTCCCAGATCTGTGTCTCGGATCTCATTCTCGTGAACGAAGATGGAGATGTTGTGGTTGGAGATGAGCCTATCAACGCAGCTGCCTTTGCAATCCATTCCGAAAGTACATTTTGTCGCCTCTTCTTGCCAAAATAACAAGTGGCTGACTATTTAACAGTCCACAAGGCACGTCCCGATGTCCACGCAGCATGCCATGCACACTCCGTCTACGGCAAAGCATTCTCAGTCTTCGGCCGCGAGCTCGACATGATAACGCAGGACTCACTCCGTTTCTATAAATCACACGCCGTATACGACAACTTCGGCGGCATAGTCCTCGATCGCGAGGAAGGGAAACGCATCGCGAAATGCCTTGGCAACGGCAAAGCTGCCATCTTGCAAAATCATGGCTTGTTGACTGTAGGACAAAGTGTTGATGAAGCTGCATTCTGGTTTATCAGTCTCGATAAGACGTGTCATGCGCAGCTGTTGGTTGATGCAGCCAGTGCAGGGAGCGGACACAAGAAGATCTTTATTAATGATGAGGAAGCTGCGTTTACGTACCCGCAAGTCGGTGGTCCGGAGAAGGGATGGCTGGCTTTTCAGGGGTATTATGATGAGCAGCTTGCGAAGAGCAATGGGAGTTTTCTTAAGTAAGGACTAGGGAGGAAGGAACGTTATCGCAAAATGAATTTCTCCGTTCCCTTCACCCAATATTTCAGATCCGAAGGTCAAAAAAAAGCGGATGAGAATCGCATAGTATAAAAGCCGCAGCAGCCTCATGCATCCAACATCAACAATGGAACCAAAGCAATATGTCTCATCGGTTTGGTCTCTCCGAGAGCATGGTCTTGCCCGAGTGGCCCTTAATGTAGCAGTATTCCCTTGCTTTGCTTTCTTACTTTGGTCTAGCCGATGGACGCAAGCAGTCGCTACGATGCTTTACTCGTTAAGTCAAGGAGGTGTGAAGATGACAAAGGAAGCAACAGCAACATTGATCTTGGCAACGACAATTATGGGCAGGGCAGATTTTGGAAGTGCTTGATTGCAGACATCTTAATTCTGGTTTCAAGGGCGGTAGATCTCCAGCATCATTTTTACTCAATCACTTCAGCATAATCTTTCCATCTCGCATCAGTCAACAACTCCTGATATCCCTCATCCGACAATCCAATAGCAAGAGCGATATCCCCTCCCTGATCGTAGGTAGCATATAACAAAGCCTCTTTTCACCCGGGAAGTCTCGGCCTCCTAATGAAATTCGGCATGCCCAACAAGTCCCCAAGCTTGTACTGTATAGCTGCTGGCCGGCAAAACTCGTGATCATAAAGTCAGTCTCTGGATTCATCTTCGCGCCACATCCAAAAGTTGTTTTGTCTTTCTCCGACTTAAGTAAGCTAAAAATAAAAAATAAAAGGAACAGACTTGATGATCGTCAATTTCCATCAGTGACTTCCGAACACTAATTACAGTTGTAGAGAGAGAGTCATTCAGAACGTTTTCGAGTGGCAAAGGAGTGAAGGAGCAGAGGATAGAGTGACCCATGTACCCTTCAGATATAGGTGAAGCAAGTCGTTTTCGTCCATTGACTGCTCTGATTAACATCGTCCGACTATCTTTTGGCACTGCCTCTGAGCGAACGGTAGCGATGCGAGTCCAAATAAAGGTTGTGGCCGCGTCATTGGACGATATGTACTTAACATCCAAACTCGAGCAATCTCTGGAGGCATCGATTTTCAATGCTGCGATTTTCGCCGCTGTAAACCGGAAGGACTTCCATGTCTCGCCAGACCCAGGAGGCGGCCATGTCCCGGGTTAATCATTCGATTTTGACGCGCAACGAATGATCTCCATTGGCAAAGGCTCCTGGCCTGGGCGGAGAGGAGGGATGATTGTTTGCTGGTCCGTATGTCCCATGCGAGCGTGATCTTCTAGCAGTTTTCCAGAGCGGCAGAGTCTGGCAAATTGACGGACGAATCGCTCGTGGCCATTTGCATTCATGGTGAGGTGATGTCCACAATTTGTCAGGAGTAGACTACCTCGGACGAAGTTCGCCTGCATGATGACAACAGGTTGGGTGACATTGCTGGGTTACAGGTACGGAAAGCCGTATGCGGGAGATATCAACTGCCATCCAGCATCGACAGAGGGGCGCGAGCCTTAATGATGTCCTCGTAGCTGGGATATAAGTTCCTGCAGTCCTTGACATGCACAAATCTGGAAGTCTGTTCGTGTGGTCTGTAATTGACTACCTTGTATGTGCCCGAGTTCGGCTCCTTCTCGTCTTCTGACTTCTCGTTGACGATTTGCCCTGCAAGCCAGGGATATGAGAGCGTGATTTCGCTTGCAGCTCTTTCGAGGAGTGAAATCACGGCTTGCTGGTTCTCATCTTCGAGTGTGAATCCGAGAGGAACGAGGGTATAGGTGGTGATTTGGGGCATTTGCCCGAACGGACCTAAGTTGAACATGTTGAGAAACTGCAATGACCTGACAAAATGAAGTACTGATGAGATTGCAGGGAAAGTTCCAGCGAAATAGCATGACACAAAGGAATTGTCGTCCAAAATATGGACGGCTGATTAGAGCTGATCTCAGCTGATAGTCCGAGAATTAAGTGCTTGACTTGTGGGACTTTCGAGTTTTTGCCAGGATTCAGCTAACATAATCAAGAACCTCCGTACTAGTGGTATCTAATTCAATTGTGCCTGAAATCACCTTCTTGGTGAGACAAGTTAGGACGCACTTGCGCTTGTTTTCCTATTAAATCTTAACAAAAAAAAAACCCCCCTATAAAATAAGAGCGATCAGTGTTTTGATGATTTACCATAGCAAAAACATATGGCGCTTTCACGGCCATCAAGGACATAACGGCATCGAGGAGGCGCTCGCTCTTCGACTCTAGGTATCGGGAAGAAAGTGACTTCACCGACGACTGTATTTTTGACCTTGGGGAACTTCGTACGAGCAGTCTTCCTAAATCTCCCCATAAAATCTTTAAAACTGGTCCAAATATGTCTAGCTAGTCAGCAAAACAGACCTTGATGATGTATCTTCTAGAGCAGTCGTCAATATTCCAGTCCAGTTATGATCTTCGATGGTATTGTGGGGCGTTGATCGTCTCCCTAGAGTATCTCGATACACATTTTAGTCTGATTTGTGGAAGGAAGAGGTTTCTCTGACCTTTTGCCATGGTAAAGTCCTGCACGGTTCGTGTGGAAATTTTTTCCCCCGGATTCCCGTAGCGATGACAGCCCACGAGGAACTCTAGATAAGATCAATAGAGTCGATGGACGAAGTCGACAAAAGTCTTGTTCAATATGAGAGTAAGACACTGCCTGCTTTTCTTTGACCTTCATAAAACGTATCCAATCAACAGTCTTTGGCCACGATATCCACACCTTCAATCCTGCTCTGCACTCGTTGAAAGTCTGGGTACCTTGGTCGAATGCTTTTCTCGTGTTATAAGATTCATTGGAATCGCGCCTTCGTTGAATGTCTGCGCCTCTGGGAGAGGTGAATATTATATCCACCGTCGCTGCATCAATCTCCCACCAGGCGAATTACATAAGCAGCTCGTATCTTGACTAAATACCAGCCTAATCTCTATCTTATGGACACCTCTGAGACTTTCCAATTCCTCGAATCTCGAATTTAGCCCCATTTTTCAGCTGTCGATATCATGTCTTTTTGAAATGGGAATGGCTTTCTTATCTGATTCATCTCAACCATGCAAACCCGTGACGAAGTTTGCATACATATTCCGAAGTGTCTCTCCACCTTCAGCCAGCCGACGGCTTGCCATCCTATCAATTCTGCAGCCTTTCCTGCACGAACTTATCCTCAGTACTAAAAGCTGCAATGTATTCTTCTCGACCAAATCACATCGTTTCCCATCCAGAGAATAGCCCACGTCTCCAAACGGCCAGCGAACTTGACTCTCAGCCTCCCCTAAGTGGAGAAGGCGTGGCCGCGGATGCACCCAACTGGAATATCACGCGACTTATCATCCGCCGCGCAGCTCGCCGATATTTCTTTTTCAAGTTCCTGCACTCTTCATGTCCAAACTGTTTCTTTCGCAAACAATTCTTAGGTGACTCAGATATCATCCATTGATGAAGCCTTGTCGTTTGCGATGACGTCCAATTGACGCCTTCCAACACAATCATCCGCTGAGAGCCTGTGAGGCAGACGCGCTACAGACTCGGTGAGGAAAAGGTGTGGGTGATACAAGGACGGGAGCCTGGCTGACAGTCTTGGAGCGGGGGGCTGATATCTTTGAATTATTTTCTTCTTTTTTGCGCATTCTACATTTCTACCTTCCAGTTATCGAACAGTCGGATATATTGAATTGCGCTTTTTGGCACGACCGAGAAATGGCGAGGACGAGAGGAAGCGCGCGGGTGCCCACCACGGACCGCCCAGAGAGGTCCTTGGATGCAGAAATGCGAGCACCCAGTACTACAACTCCAGACGTCGTTGTATTAGATTTTGTGGAGGATGATATGAAAGTCAAGGAAGTGGCAGATCCAAAGAAGGATCTCTGGTTGTCCAGTGTTGATGGGTAAGTTGTTTCTGCCCTTGCCTTGCGCCGGTATTTCTATGGCAGAGTTGGAACCTCTACCAACAAGTGAGCATGCTACATTCAATCGCCAGGATAGATTAAAGAAGTCGGTGTGTTGAAGGTCTGCGGAAACGGTCTCGAAGCCCTTTCTTGCTTTGGGGTGTTCCAAAAGCTTGGACAAGGCGATCCCCTCTGTAGCATCACTAAGCGTCATTGAACGAGCAAGAAGACTTCCATAATTATTCTCTCATAAAATTGAAGGGGATATAGCGAAGAGAAGTGCTAATTTGGATTTACAGACGACATCAGAGCGCCATCATACCAGTTCGCGTCGGACCCACGGCCGAAGTGTTCTCCGTGCACAGAGACATTCTCACGAAATCCGAATACTTTAGGAAAGCTCTGGATGGAGAGTTTCGGGAAGCAGAGGATCAGGCTATCGACTTGCCAGAAGAAGATCCTGCCATATTCAGTTTCGTGGTGGCGTTTCTATACGAGGGAACTTATGTGCCAATCAAAACAGTCGCAAGTGTCTTGAGTGCGTCTCAGCATCGGACTTCTATCATGGAAATTGCTGATTATTTGTGTAGTTGAGGAGCCTGACAAAGGGAAGGGCAAAGAAATGGACGATATAAACTCAGGTAGCGATGATGGCACGGATTCCGGCGGAAGCGCGAGTGATGAAAGGTAAGCGATCATGTCAAGCTTCAAAATTTTCTGAATAGTATCGAACCCCCCGTAATCTCTGTGGTTTACGAATTGTGCCAACAACCAGCAGTACCAGAAGTCGGAGAAGACGAGAGAACCGCCGAAGACGGCAAGAGCGGCTTTGGGAACAGAGACAGCGGAAAGAACCTGGGAGGTTTGTAGCCCCCTTACATAGTGATCAATTTGTCCAATACTGACTAGGAGATTTTACAGACATAGGCCAGACTGCCAATGCGCATCATGCACAACGGAAGCGATCGGCCCTCCATGCTGGAACTGCGGCGTAACAAGACGACCACCCCCTCCCAGGAATCGATGGTACAACCCACCTCCACCGCAACCCGTGGTCATCGGAGGCCGCTATCCGCCTCGCCCTCGCGACCGCGACCGTGACCGCCGACGAGGATCCAGAAACAACATAGTTGTGCTCGACGATCCAGTGCCCGAGGAGCGAATGTCTCAAGAAGATCTCCGAACCTGGGCCATGGCCTACTCCCTTAGCATCGAAGTCTACGTCTGCGCGGACCGTTTCCTAATGCCCGATTTCAAAAGCTGCGTGTCCGCAACCATAATCAACAATTTCGAGATCGCCGGCCTAGACGCTGCCCTCCCAACCGTTCTCCAATCCTGCAAAACCCTACAAGCCGGTCTAAGTCCGATGGATCCCCTACTCAAGAAAGTCTTTGCAAGAGTAGGGTTCTTGCAAGCTCGGCTTTGGAAGAACTTCCCTGATGAGACGGCGGCGTTCTTTATGGAAAATCCGGAATTGGCGACGATTATTATGAAGGAGATGATTGAGAGGAGGGAGGAGGATATTAAGGACGATTTGCCGGCTATGGAGAGGCCGCTTCCGATCCCGATTCCGAGGGATAATGTTATTGTTGAGGGCCCTGGTAGGCGGAATCGCGATCCCTATTTGTGATGTCGAATCTGATTACTGGTGAAGGATGGTGAAGATGACGCTCGACCCCGCAAGGCACGCCGCTGCTTTCAAGGTCAAGGATATTGTTGTTCATGGGCTGAAATTTTCATATATACCTTTCTCGCACAAATTTTTCTTTTGAAATATTCGGATTTCATCAAATTATGGTAATGAGCGGCTTTTTGTCATGCTTTGCGTAGCATGCTAGTTTTTGAGTATCTAAGTGTATGGCGTCTGTCGGGTACTTGGTCTTATGCACACTGGGAATGAATCATAATCCAACTCTAAACATTGATCATTGAGTTCAACAACCTTTCATCTACCTATTGAGAAAAGTCAATCTCAGACGCTGAAATTCTGGGCACTGTACATTCACAGTTTGCGAACAGTGAAATATTTCACCGAACCAGCTCTGTCCACTCTCCATAAAGTCTCTTCGCCCTCCTTCCCCTACTGCCATTAACAATGAATCTCCACCTGCAAATTTCACGGGAACCTTCGTGTTACAAGTCCTGACACAACTCGACAAACCCACTTCCTTCTCTTTTTTAAAGATTATGTGAACTGGATCACACAGGCCGTGGTTAGTATCTCAGTCTCAAAGAATCTGCAAAAGCTCCGACGGTCTCGGGCTCAACAGCGAAAGGTCTACCGCCGACAATATGAGATCTTCCTACAGTTCCAGACTTTTAGAATCCTGTACTTCAACTATGAATGATATCGACAGCATCTATGTTGGTTGGAGGACGGCAGACTGCATATCCAAGCCACAGGGTCTCAAATCTAATGCTGGTGAGGTGTTTGTTGTTGACTAATTGTTAGAGTCCTGCTTCTGTCGGACGCTGAAATTTGGGAGAATGGCGAATAATGATGGAAAGGGATATCAACAAGGAAAAGGCTGTCAAAAATAAAAAGTTGTGGATGATGACAAAGGAGTATCAAGTTGTGTAAATAAGTGTTATGATTAGTTCATTATTGCTTTGCCAACTTCCCCATACCATCTCAAATGGGAATGTCATTAGCAACCTGCCTCCAGAACCCACACCTCGCATTCAACTGATCAATCTTTACATTCGCAAACCCATCCGCTTCAATCACAAACTCTTCTCCCGTCCTCCAATTCTCCGGCACACCTGGCTCGCTTGCATTCGTGAGTTTATGCGCATTTGGATCTGCCGTCTGAAAGAACGACGCAAAGGCTCCAGTGAAGCCTTCATAGATCAGAGGCTGGGTCTTCTGGATGGCGTTCACTTGATTCCACTTTCCCAATCATCAGATTCTTGTCATAGAAAAGTTGGTGGAGAGAAAGGGGCATACCCATTCAGTATCACTAGCATGTTTCGCTGGCGCAATCGTGTATTCACCCACATAACTCTTCTTGTGTGCAGCTCTTGCCGTCCAATAAGTTGGACATGCCAGAACGACATCCCTATAGATCAACCCAGCTTGCGTATAGGTCGTATTGTAACTAGGTATCTCTTCCGATGAGCTAACTGGTGGGTAGAGTTCAAGAACCCGCTCGATATTGCGGTCTGAGAAGCCTGGCAAGAAACCCCGGAGCCAGGAGTCAAAGGACGCAGTGCTAGAGTTGAACGACAGGGATCCAGTATTATTAGTATCTGCCAGGCCGGGCGGGATGAAGTTCTCCCCTTTTTCACATTAGCATATATTCCTTGGCAGCCAGCGCTCCGAAATATACCTTCATGAGTATTATACATCCCCCACCCAAACTCAATATTAACCCTTCCATTGATCGTCGCCTGACTCAAACTCTGGCTCAAAAACCCCCCATCAATAACCGGCGCCCAGGTATAAGAACTAGTAGTATACGAATGACTGCCCGAAATCGCCAACGCAGCAGTGCGAATCGTCTGCACATCAGCAGCTTTCAAACAGCTCAACGACTCCGGTCCCGCGCACCCCGTCATATTCGCTAGATTATCATAGATAGCTTGTGCTTCCGGTGCGTCATATTTATACGTCTTCGGCCAGAAAGGGCTACTAGCCAACGCTTTCGAGAAAAGCGGCGGATTAGTCTGTCCTCCATTCGCAATAACCTGCGCAACTACACTCCCAGCCCCGGCACTCTGTCCCCAAATACTGACGTTCTTCGGATCGCCACCAAACTGGCTAATATACTTGTGTGTCCAGATTAAAGCAGCTTGTTGATCCAGTAGTCCTGGGTTGAGGTCCGAGGTTGGGGAAGAGGCGATCTGGACCCCGGGGAGGAAGCCGAAGGCGTTGACGCGGTAGTTGGGGTAGACGAAGATGAAATCGTTGGTGGTGGAGGCATTTAGGACGGGGTAGCCGGCTGGTGGGATGGTGAATGAGCCGCCGCCTTCGATGAAGGCGCCGCCGAAGAACACGACGACGACTGGACGGAGAGGGGAAGTGGAGAGCCAGGGGCGAGAGTAGAGGCCTAGGTAGAGGCAGTCTTCTGTGCCGTTTACCTGTTTGGTGGATGTTTAGAAATGGTTTACATTCAGAATTAAGGAATAAAGAGTAGGAGAGGAGATGGAAATTTGCATGCCGTTCTTTGTGGACAGTAGTCAAAACTCTGATCTGAGTCGTAAGTGCCGTTCGTGATTGGCTCAGGAGGCTGAGGTGCTCGGAAACGATTCTCACCCACCGGCGGAGCGGCGAAGGGAATCTTTCTCCAGTAGCTTAGGTTGTACTGTGAATTATACGACCCTTGGAAAGTGCCATAGTCCAGAGATGCTAATAGGTCTTGACCTTGGGCGACTACAAGCAAGGAAGATACTGCGAGGACGGCACTCAAGAAAGAGGAGAACATCTTGAACTTGAAAGCAGAAATGTGTAAAGAGGGAACTGTGACAGAGGAAGCAAGAAGGAAAGGAAACAGGTCTTTAAGAATTGAGGAACGGAACTTCACTACCGTTGGAAAGTACTTGGAGGCCAAAGGAGGAGGTCAACGTTGAGGAGCTTGAAAATTCCAAAGTACGTCGATGACGATGAGGGGTAGAGGAACGCAATTTGGCGGGGTATTGTAAGATCTGGGGAAGTGGAATTGATTAGTAGGAAAATCATGGACCAGGAATGATAATTGCGTGCAGATGGGCTGAATTGCGATCTACATGATGAACTCGGTGCCTTATGTCCCGAGCAGCTTGAATTTTCCGTGGTCTTTATGATGCGGTCAAAAGGAACACCAAATGCATCAAAGGAAGCTTGGAAATGAATATGCACTTACGATTTTGCAGAGATGGAAGGGGTAATTTGGACAGAATTTGAAATGCGTTTGTGGTGGCGCGCTGCCGTGCTGTTGATCGACTAAAATATCATATACAGTAAACAAGACCACTTGAAGAAAAAGCCCGGTATATGCGTGTACCCCTATCCCCAATGGACAACCCGCATTTTTGAAATCGCTAATACAGTACACGCGACTAAGGAAATCGTTACATGGACCTTCCTCTTGACTAATATGCAACACCGCGGTATCCGCCATAACCTGGAAGATTTGGTACCGTTGGTTGACGAGGACTTCCACTTATGCCTCCGAGTGGTGCAGCACCTTCAACCAAGTTCTCCCTGCTCTCTACTGATCGCATCGCTCGGTGTGATTGTGGTGTGTATGGTCGGAGAGGTGTGGCGCCAGAGTATGGATTTGCGGGTTCGTTCACGAAGCTGTCCCCGCTGTTCTGCTTGACGAGAGGGTACTTTGTTTCATGCTCGTATGTGGTGTTCATCTTAGATGGGTCCATGAGGAGCGAGTTTCTGGCGTCAAGAGGTGTGAGGTTGTCAATGTCGCGGTTGAGTTTTTCTACAGGTTGTTAGTGTGCATAATTTAAAGAAGGTAGCAGCGAGACCTACCAGCTTCCTTGCGTCTCTTTCGGTGAGGGTTCTCTTTGCAGCACATGATGATGGCGTTTGCGGCAATGAGAATGGCCAACACCCCGGTCAACACACTTTGGACGGCGATGAGAACCACACCAGTCACAGTTTGTGTTGTCTGCGCAATGCCAAGCTCTTCAACGAAGACAAGAATGCAAACAACAGAGAGGGCTCTGACAACTTGGATGAAAATATTGATAACGTTGCCAGATTTTCTCTCGTAGGGTCTGTTCCAAACCAGCAGGCCGAGCACTAAATCATTGTTAGATATTTGTATGCCTTGATATGAGAGCAATACTTACTTAGACACTCAATGACAAGCTGTGCCACGGTTTGCGTCAGTCCATGCCCGTCAGCAGCAGCCAGTACACAGCCCTTTGCGAACATATAGACGATAGCTGGAACGAAAAGCCACCAGAAATCCTTCTTGTAACTGTCGTAGAACAAGCTGTACTTGAGCCAGTTGCTCTTGTCTTCGTAGAGCCCGGAAGCATCACCTTCCGCCTGCTTCAGACGTCTAGCTGTCCTCCAAATCAAGTAGGAAAAGGCTACAAGGACAGCCGTGAAAATTGCCAGAGTGATGCCAGCAAGTAGCTTGGCAGCCCACGAATCACCGTGAGTGAACTGGAAGATACAATAGAGCACCCACACGCCGTAGAGAACAAGAATTAAGTTGACAATCGTCCGGGCTATGGTACCCCAGTAGTGCTTTCTGAAGCCGGTCAAGCTTTGAGGGAAGGAAGCAAACAGAGCCCAAGTCTCTAAAACGACCTTGAAAAACAGGATACCCACTGCAATTGCGGCAATGACAATTGCCACAATAAGAAGGACAGTCATGAAGGTGTTGGCTTGGGGCACACTCAATTCCTCAACGTAGGCCTTAATTCCGGAGACTGTTGTTTGAATGGATGACGTTGAATTCGACGAGCTGGCAGACGATGACGAGTTGACGCTGGTTGAGATCGAGTCCCTGAGCATCAATCCAAGGTGTCTCTTTGAATTTGATGAGCTTGATCCATCACTGAAGACAAGGGTGGCGTTCTTCAGAAATTGGACACTGTCGTCTGTCAAGTTTCCACCTGTAGCTGCCCGGAAGTTGTCGATTGAGGTCTGCATTGCTGTCCAAGGAATTATTCCTACGCTGAACCCAAAGTTCTTTGCGAAGCTTCGGTAGACATCAGGATAATTGACGGACATCATCCCGTTCATAGCGAAGCCTTGCAGAGTTGTGAAGACCTCGGTGAACGAAGGGCTCATAGTGCCAGCGCCACCCGTACTACCCCCAGCAGCAGCTCCGATGGCAGACAAACCACCAACCACAAGAGCAGCACCTGCGATTCCAGCGGCCACATATGAGACAGCCGCCACACTTGCCGTCTTCCCATTGCTCACGTCGGATGTGATACATGCAACATCTGCCCCGGTGTCAAGTGATTTCAATTCTAATGTGGCCTGAGCTGCGATGTCTGGCACTGAAAATGCGATCGAGGGGATCATGGAGGCATAGGAAGCTGGAATGGACTGTGTCCCACTGGCCGAGAACGAACCTGACGGTACTGGGAATTGTCAGTAGATGCTCACATACAACTGTAGATAGGAAAGTAGAGGTACATACCTGGACAGAGCTGCTCTACATAGGTGCTTGTATCACAAGGGTTGAAGGAGTTCTGGTAGACTGAGATACCATAAGCCGTAACGTTCAGTTGAGCCGAGACGTTCTGAACACTATCACTCGTCCCGGCCACATTGAAAGTCACCGTCTTATCGTCATTGTTGTATTCAATATCCAGGTTCTGTACGGTGATGTTGGAGCCAGACAGACATGTACTGAAGCCCGAGGTCTTGAGGGTCTGATCTGCGAGAACTCTGCCCGGCAGTGTTCCTAGAAACAATAAGGAAATGGTAGATAACGTGGAAAATGGGCGTGACATAATGTCGATGAGGATCGACACTCGATCCGCCGTCTAAAGCCTTTGTATCCTAAGAGTCCTTTCTATGATGATATGTCTATGTGAACGCCTTTGAAATATGCTTTTGTACGTATCGATGCTCGGACGAAATTTGTACGGCGGGATGGGCTGCTTCGATGGGTCTTCGACTTGGTGGATGGAGGATCGGACGACGTCGAATACAGCGGTGAAGCTTTGGAGGACTACTTGTATATATTGTGATGATATTGAAAATGTTGTAACTGGTAAAATGGCCTAGGGTCTACCTGGAAAGAAGGGAAGGATATCGGAGCCCTCGAGAGCAGGTTTGAGTGATCGAGATGATTCTGTTGATTCGGATCGTGGGATGAGCGAGAGACAAGGAGACGAAACGACTGTCTTTTGAGCAAGTAGTGGGTGATGTGTATGTGCAGAGGTACGTGAGTATGACGGATAAAACGATCGTGAAAGGTAAAGAAAGAGCTGGACACACAGACAAAAGACAGGGTCAAAGATTCACGCAAGCAAAGAAAGAGTGTGATGAGGATTCAACAAGCCCGGAGACTCGGTGCAGGAGAAAGGAAGGGAAAGAAAGTCTGCAGGTCTGGAAGGTCAGGGATCGAGATGCCAAAGATCCACACGAAACAGCCATTCCAGCGCCAGTTAATGGGATCCGCAGCCATTGAGCACTTTTACAGTTTAGTGGCCGTCGGTAGCCAGGCACGCCACGGCGAATTGATTGGTTTTTAAAGACGGCGCCCCTCTTTCAGCCATGGTTTTACCTGTAACAAGAATAGCGACCCCAGACCCCTGAATTCGAGTACGCGCAATGGATTGGACAGCTCAACCACTGCTTCAAAGAGAACACGAGCTCCTGAAACGCCAGCAAAAACTTTTCGGCGCGACTTCTTGGGAAAGACGTTTTTATCCATCAAATCAGCTGGATCTGAATGCGAATTGATGAGGAAGTCATGATTGATATGATTGCGTCATGTCAGTGAAAAGAGTGCACGAACGATCTTGAGGTGAAGATACACGTTCGGATCTTCCTCAAAGGGCTCAATTTTAAGCGAACGGCCTCCCCGTCCTCAACGCTATGGATCAAATGGTCGATAGTTCTGCGGCGCATAAGGATCCAAAATTAAGCACAGCCTCTTCTGATGATTTTTGAATTCTTGGAATTTTTGTTAAAGTGCCGGCTTCTCCAGGTTCGATCCTAAAAATGGGAGGTGTTCGTCAGATGTGGATTTGAAGTGGAATCTGTGGACAGCTGCCTGCGCAGGACTTCGCCCCGAGCTCTATCAATCATTCACAGGACTTGGGAAATCCTCAACGGTCTCCGAACGGGCATATTTCATAAATATCATAAACCTCTCAACTCGTATAAAATGTGTTCATGGTAATTTGCTGCGCCTTCGAGATACCTCTCAGAGCTCAGAGCACAGAGCACAGACAACGCCACAAACCCACAACCGTCATCTCCAACGCTCCACTGAAACCAGGGATGTTTACCATCGAAGACTCCTCAAATAACTCGCGAGAAAGCTGGCTCCATGAAAAAGATCTCTGGCTTCCGAAATGAACCCCACCTGTGATGAGACTGGTATATCACGTGACCTAGGCACGTGACAAAAGTCACGAAGACACCCGACCTCCAGCCTGCCAGCTTGTGGCTTCAATATTCAGTCATATCCTTTCTAAATGATTTTATGGCGTTGAGCTTGCCTCTCATCTCATCGGCGACTTACAACCACTGTTATTCGATTGTAGTCGAAACAGGCTCGGAATCATGGGGTCCGGCCGTTTCTGACAAAGAAAAAAAACGCGAGATTCTTGCAACACAAGGCTTATTTTTCGGCCTCCCGAATCTTCAAAAAGATTACAGAGCGGCATCCGGAGAAAGCAAGTGACTTCTCAACCAGCGTATGATCTTGAAATTTCACTTGGAGTTCGGTAGGAACACCTGTCGAATTTGGGATGCTGCATATCTAACCCTGGTGATCGGTTCACCATGCTTCCGTCTTACTCGCTCGTATGTCTTTCGAGGGTTTGACGGCGCATTGATCATTTTGGAAGTTTGCCTTCTGCCTGCACTCAACTCCACCCCATCGCCTTGAACCTGAAATCCCGCTTTCTTTCATAGCTGTTCGACAGCAAAGCATTATAGTACCCTTTTAATCGTTCTCTCCATTTCATCGCTGCTCTGTGCGTCCCGCAACCTTTCGGTATGGCTCACATTTGAGCCAAATGCCAAGACCATCAGTTACAGGAATGTGGTTGGGTCCAGGACGAGCTTCTCTATTTCAACGACTGGGTGTTGGAATTTTATTCTCTCTCATTGGTCGAACCAACCTTGAATTGCCTCTTTATTTGAGTGTTTGAGCCCTGGAGTGCTCCCTCTCCTCGAGCAGTCATGGACCCCGAGAAGGAAACCGCGGTCAATCTTTCAGAACCTGGGCAACGTTCTACCAAAATGGAGGAGGCAGCAGTGGATATTAGTCCCTCTCCAGTTACTGAAGACGAGCCAAAAGTCGAGGATCCGGATGAGCAGCAGACTGATTATTCGAGCAAGGCGAAGACTAAGACCACTTTGTCCGGCTACCTCAGGATCTTCACATATTCGACCCTGAACGATAGGATACTGTTGGGCATTGCATTCTTCGGCGAAATAGCTACTGGCTGCACTCTCCCTCTTATGAACATCGTCTTCGGTCATCTCGTGGGGCATTTTAGTGACTACTTCGCGCCTGGTAGCACAGTAACAAAGGCACAGTTTCTCCACAATTTGAGCAAGCAGACACTTTACATTGTGTATCTCTTCATTGCGAGATGGGCGTTGAGTTACGTCAGCATGTTCATATTCCGCATGGCGGGACTTAGGATGTCAGCAAAGCTTCGTTTCGCATATCTCAAGGCCCTATTCAGCCTACCCGTCTCAGTCTTGGACACCCTTCCCAGCGGCCAGGCATCAAACACAATAACCACCACAGCTAATGTGCTTCAAATCGGGGTATCAGACAAGTTAGGAACCTTTGTCCAATTCACCGCACTCCTTGTCGCAGCAATCGTCGTCGCGTTTTGGTTCTCATGGGCTCTTACGCTGGCCACATCATCTGTCATTGTATTCATCGGGATTGTTTACGGGGCCATCATCCCAGTCTTGATGAAGATGACTAAGGAGGCCGAGTATGCGGATGAGAAGGCATCCTCCATTGCTGGAGAAGTCCTTGGATCGATCCGAATGATTGTAGCCTGTGGAGCCGAAGGACGTATCGCTAGGAAATATTCCGGTTGGATCGAAGAGTCAAGACGTCGCGGTCTGAAGATTTCACCTATCACCGGAGCTCAATATTGCCCTCTGTTCTTCTCTATATACGCCACAATGGCGCTGTGCTTCTGGTTCGGCTTCAAGCTTTATCTGGAAAATCACATCGACAGTGTAGGAACGATCGTAATCGTTCTCACATCTGTAATGATGATAGCTTTTTCGGTATGTAAATTTTCAGAGTTATTTACTCCCTATTCCGTGTCAATTCACAAGTTTTACTCCCGGATTCTACCATGAAGCGCTTGTCTTTCGAGTAGAATTCTGTCTTGGAACCTCCGAGAGCTCCCCAGCTCTGTCTTTCTTTCCTAATTGAGTATAAGCTGACTCCGAGATTTGCAGATTGGCCAGACGGCTGCTCCGATAGTTGCAGCCTCTAAAGCAGCTAGCGCAGCTGCCGACTTCTTTGCAGTTAGTAAGTAATCATCAGAAGGGCGACTCACTTCCTCTCATGGCTGCTTTCTGAGCTCACCACGAAAACTTTCTTCCGAAACGGATGGCTTGAATTATACAACTCAGGATGCTCCGCCTGTCTCCCATTTCGTTGTTCATTTGCGCAAATGCTAACTCGGAGATTTTTTAGTCGATGCCCCTAAGCCATCAACAATAGGGCTCAAAGAACCCGAAGTTTCAGCTCACGACGAACTCCGACTCGAATCCATCAACTTCGCATATCCGAGCCGACCACATGTGAAAGTCCTAGACGACTTGAGCGTCCATTTTGAGACGGGAAAGATAACTGCTATAGTTGGTGCCTCCGGATCAGGGAAAAGCACAATCGTCGGGCTTCTTGAGCGCTGGTATACCCTGACAGATGAAAATCGCGTCGTTCTTCCGGAGAGCCGTATGAAAGAAAAAGACAAGAAAAAGGACACCGATTCGGAGGATCACTCAGATGGAGAGAAGGACGCCGCCTCTAAACCCCGAGTTGCCCTGAGTGGTTCGATTTTTGTTGGTGACAAGAACCTCGATTCAATCGACTTGAAGTGGTGGAGATCTCAAATTGGCCTTGTACAACAAGAACCATTTATATTCAACGACACGATATCCAAGAATGTAGAGTATGGTTTAATTGGTTCTCAGTGGGAAAATGAAAGCCCTGAAATCAAGAAGGGCCTTGTAGAAGAGGCTTGCAGAGAGGCATTTGCAGACGAGTTCATCACTAGACTTCCGTTGGGTTACGAGACTCAAGTCGGCGATGCCGGCATAAAGCTCTCTGGAGGCCAGCGCCAACGACTAGCGATTGCGCGAAGTATAATCAAACGGCCAAAAATCCTAATTCTAGACGAGGCAACAAGTTCCATTGACGTGCGGGGAGAAAGACTTGTGCAAGCTGCCTTAGACAAAGTCAGCGAAGGCCGAACAACCATTACGATTGCCCATCGGCTGTCCACAATCAAGAAAGCGGATAAAATCGTGGTCTTGAAGAAAGGTCAAGTTGTCGAGGAAGGCACCCATGAAAGTCTGCTCTCCAACCCAGATGGAGCCTATTGGGCTCTTGTGAATGCCCAACAGCTGTCAATGAGTGAGGCGTTTGCCGAAGAAGCAGACAAGATCCAGAGCTCGAGTTCAGACCCCTTAGTACGAGTACAAAGTGCCGGATCTGGGATTGCGACCGCCACGGAAGTGAAAGAAGCTTTCAAACGCAAATCATTCTTCACGAGTTTTGGTCTTTTTCTGTACGAACAAAGCGATCACTGGCCATGGTATGTCGTATTGCTCGCAGCATGTATGGGTGCCGGCGGTAAGTCTGTTTACATCTCGACATTTGTACCCTTCACTGACGTCAAAACCTAGCTGCCTTCCCTATCCAAGCCTACCTGTTTGCCAAACTGATAACAGTCGCTGAACTTCTAGGCCAAGCGCTTGCCCAAGCCAGTGCCCATTGGGCCTTGATGTTCTTCATCCTGGCCCTTGCCATAGGTTTCGCCTACTACTGGTTAGGTTGGTCATCCAACACGGTTTCTGTCAATGTGTCATGCACGTACCGCCAACAGTACTTCGAGAGCATCTTAGCGAAGCCAATCGAGTTCTTCGATGCAGAAGATAATTCCAGCGGTACACTGACAGCACGCGTTGCTAATGATCCGACGCAACTACAACAGCTTCTCGGTATCAACATGGCTATGGTTCTTCAAGCCATTTTCAGTCTTATAGGCTGCATATCAATTGGGTTTGCCTTTGGGTGGAAGCTCACATTACTCACTGTGTTCGTTGCATTGCCAATTATCATGGTTGGGTCTTTCCTTCGCTTCCGATTTGAAATCCAATTTGAGAAGATGAATCAGGAGGTGTTCGCAGAAAGCTCCAAGGTGAGTTGGTGGTCAGAATTGTTCGAATGAAATGTGCAATTGCTAATTCTTTGTAGTTTGCGGCCGAAGCTATTGGAGCGTTTCGAACAGTTACATCTTTAACTTTAGAAGACATGATCTCTAATCGCTACGATGTCTTGTTGCAAGACCACGTCAAAAATGCTTTCAATAAGGCGAAGTTTTCAACACTCATTTTTGCCCTTAGTGACAGCGTTCCGCTGGCGTGCATGGCCTTGACATTCTATTATGGTGGGACGTTGCTAGCTTCGCATGAATACTCGGCCACCCAGTTTTTCGTTGTCTATATCGCCGTGATTAATGGAGCTGAGAGTGCTGGCAGTTTTTTGAGCTTTGGACCTAGTAAGTCAACCAATGAGTCTTTTGAGAGGCCAAATACCGCTTTTGAAATACTTGTCAAAATATCTAACATGCTTATTATAGATTTTGCGCAAGCCGCACAAGCAGCGAACCGAATCCTGAGCTTCAGAGTGCCAGCCGAGCAAGATAATAGAGCAACGTCAGAGCTTCAAGATACGGAAGGAGGTGTCAAAATAGAGCTACGAGACCTTTGGTTCAAATATCCAACTCGAGATGTCCCGATTTTCACGGGTCTCAATCTAACCGTGAGTGACCTCTCAAATTTTCTTGATTCCGAATGCTGACCACGACCTGTAGATTGAAAAGGGACAGTTTGCAGCATTGGTTGGGCCATCAGGCTGTGGCAAGACCAGCATAGTTTCACTCCTCGAACGATTCTACGACGTCCAAAAAGGCAAGATTCTATGCAATGGAAGCAATATCGCCGAAATCGACACAAAGGAGTACCGCAAAGCCCTATCTCTAGTAGCCCAAGAGCCGACCCTCTATCAAGGCACAATCAAAGAGAATATCCTTCTTGGTGTGACCGAAACAACCACTCAAGAGTCACTTTACCAAGCATGTCGCGAAGCGGAGATCCACGACTTCATTACTTCTTTGCCCGATGGTTATAATACAGATGTTGGAACTAAAGGTATTAATCTATCTGGTGGCCAGAAACAACGAATTGCGATAGCGCGAGCGTTGATTCGTGATCCGAAGATACTGCTTCTTGATGAGGCGACATCGAGTCTTGATAGTGAGAGTGAGAAGTTGGTGCAGAAGGCGTTTGAGAAGGCCGGGAAGAAAGGTAGGACTATGGTTGTGGTTGCGCATCGATTGGCTACTGTCCAGAACGCGGATATAATCTTCGTTATTGGTGATGGGAAGGTCTTGGAGAAGGGAGATCATAATGCGCTGTTGAGGCAGAAGGGCGTTTATTACCAGATGGTGAGTCTAACTCCAGTATCATTGGTCAATGGAATTCAACTGACCTGTTACACAGTGTCAATCACAAGCGCTGGACCGATAGAAATAATTGTGGTTCCATATCCCGACTTTCTTGTCAACCGAACATATTCTGGCATTTTGAGCTACTTGCATCGATGGACATCGTTTTAGACATTTGCTCTGGGAGAGCTGGCAACGCCACTTTTAGAGATCTGGATTCAGCTCCACTCCTCAATGTACTTTATCACAACTCAATATACTTATATGACTATAATGTTGAAATACTAGGCATTAATTGCTCGAAGGCGCGAGACTGAGGTGTCCAACAGTGCATGCATACGATGACGACTTCACCGACTCGCGAGTCAGTGGTCACCGAGTAGAGAAGCTGAACCGGGACGCTTTGCTGTGGCAATATACACTCGACAGTCCATGGGGCTGAACAAAACACAATGCATCTTCACTTTCTATGCATGATTCCCTGCAAATAATCGAGGAATCACAAAGCCCATTTGAGGTTGTAGATAAATATCACGTGATCAAAGAACCCTGCTGCAAATCATATCTCGATCCCCCCATCAACGGAGCTGAGGTAGCGCTGACATTTGTCCGGAGTACGGTAAACTGAGTATCCAGATAGCTTTGAACTTATCAATTTAATGCGAATCATTGAATTTGCCACTCAGCAATCAAAACTCAGGGGCAAATTTGTCCATTTGGAGCTTTCAGCTGAGCTTGATGATAACATTGCCAAGCGCTAAAAAATCTTACGACCCCAGCCTCCACTTTTTAGTTTGTTTAGTACCGTTCAATTTCACGATCCGAGCCGCAACAAGAACCAAATGCGAGCTTTATCGCAAGAGCCGTGATGATGGCAGACAGGAGACGTCGGAGTCCCGAGCCCTCCAGCAGGAGGAGAAAGAAATCCAGACGATCAGAATACGATGAACAACAATCGCGAGCAGGAGGAATGCGCTCTGGCGCTGAATCGATCTACTCCTCCTCGTCCTCCTCCTTCGAAATCATCGACATCTCGCACTCATTCCCGCCGAACAGATCGGGACTAATAACATTCTTCACTGCGCCTTCAGAGCGACGATTGCGAAAACGGAGAAGCAGCCGATTACTTAGACATAGTAACTCGTCATCGGAATCGGTGGGCGATTTGGCTTATGGTCATGGTTATTTGAGGCGTCCGAAGCGCAAGGTTAGGTCGAGAAAGGGGAGGGAAATTGATAGGGAGAGATATAGTGAAAGGGAGCGGGAACGGGAACGCCATACCGAGAGATACAGTGATAGGGAAAGAGAGAAGTCTGGAATTGGTCGTGCCACGACTGATGCCGAGATTCTGGCTGTTGGTGCAGGTCTTGCGAAGCTCGCGCGCGACCAAAACAAGTTAGATCTGAAGGCAGCAGCTAGAGGGGGTAAACAAGTATTTGCTACCAAAGAATTCGGCCGCCGAGATGAAGGAACGAGTCGGGGTCTTGGACCCTCAAAGATATCGCATGGGTCGGATACAGTGGATGAAGATGGATGGGAGTCTGCCTCCGATGCTGGATCCGAATCGAGCGTTGATTCGAGATTGGCATTCGGTGGAGAGTCGCAGGGCGGATGGGGCTTCTTTGGTCGCAAGCAGTACACGCCACAAAGCAGAAAGAGCAGCGTTGTGGATCCTCGCATGTTCGGTCCTGCAAATTCTCTTCACGGGATTGTGACCCAGCCTGTGGGCTTTGGTGAAGTAGCATGGACTTCATCAAGCGATTTTGGACAACACCCATTTACAGTACCGCCGGCAGAAAGTGTTGCAAGTGGCTCACAACCGTCAATGCAACATGTTTATCCTATTGCTACGGACGATTCGACAAGATTTGAAGTTGGACGGAGCTCTGTTATTTCTGGTCCGGAACCATATGCATCTTCGAGACCTGGACCTATCCCCATCCAACAACCTCAACCGATCACTCCTGTCTCTCAGAGCGTCTACGAGCCTATTTATGGAACTCGATCAGAGACAGGAACCGGAATCCTGAAGAAGACTCCCACATCCTCCGGTCGAAGCAAATCGCTCGCCGAGGCTGCACTTTTTGGCGTGGCCGGTGCAGCTGTCGGCGCAGCGATTGCTTCTGACCGGAAAGATGATCGGAAGGAACGACGCCGAGATGATGATCGAGACACTCGTGAGGACGATCGCACTCCAAAACGTCGAGATAGCGAGAGGAAAGAAACCAAGGACGACCGTAAACGAGACAATCGCAATAGCCCAGATCGTGACGACCGCAAAGAGAAGCGCCGTGAAAAGGAGCGAACCAAGGATTCCGCAGATGACCGCAAAGACAAGAAACGGGAGAAGCGCCGCGATGATGCGCGTGAGGAGACTCGAGACGAGCGGCGTGAAAGACGCCGAGAAGAGCGACGCAGTGAACGAGGCGATGATCGATATGATGGTCGGAGAGGCGAGCGCTCAGATGATCGGTACGAAGCCAGACGCACAAAGAGTGATACTGCTGTTTCCCAAGTTTCTGTAGATCCGTTTCAATATCAAGTCGACGATGATGCCTTCCCCACCCCAAACAACGAGCCAGCAACAGGCCATGGCAGGGTTCAGTCCGTTCCAACTGTTGTCACTGTTGAACGTGAACCAGATTTCACTCGCAAGCGCAGCTCGTCGATCAAGGAACAACCAGTCAGCTCTGGATCGGAACCTGGCAGAAAAGATTACGCGGACTGGGACGAGAGTGAGCGCAATCGAGGCAGAGACTCGCACAGAGACTCGCGAGACCGACCCCTGCATGAGGCCGAGTTAATTTATCAAGAAGCCGAACACTTCACTGCTCCTATTGACGCTGCAGCTATCAGTGCAGCCATTGCCGCCGAAGGCTATCGCGAGTCTAGATCTGACAGACGAAGAGATGAGCGCCGGGGCGAGCGACGAAGTGATTACGATGATTACGACTACAAACCTCTTGAGAAGGAATCTAAGAGAGACTCGAAGGACTACGAAGATTATGACCGCAAGTCGCGTAACAAGGAGTCTACGAGAGAGCCAAGGCGTGAACGTGGGCGAGATCCGATCCAGGAAGAGGCTGATCGAGCATACCGAGAAATCGTCATGGCGCGCAAAATCGCCTCCCAAGTAATTCGTTCAAGAACTCCTTCACCAAACCGCTCTGTTGTTGACAAATACGAGGACAAGGAAGAAGAAATTATCCGAATCGTCACTCCACCTGGAATGGATGATCACAAGAAGAAAGGTCTTTATGATGCGCCGAACGCTGATTTCCAACTTGACTACGTCTTGAAGGATCCGCAGGAGATACGGAGATTCAGCCTCCCCTCTGCTAGCTTTGACCGCTCCAATCTAGAAGGTCCTTACATGAAGAAAGACCCCGACGCATCGCAACCACGCCCACTCCTTAACCTTGTTCTTCCCACACCATCTCCATCGCCCATGCCCGAAAAGCAAGTTGCACGCTCTGAACCTGCGCAACCATCCAAACCCAAGGTGGAGACAACAACCACAGCAGCATCTGACGTGGTTATTGGCCCGAAGGGTACCGTCGTTTCATCGCCTTCAGCATCGACAGTGTCTAAAGGCGTTACTTGGGGTGAGAATGAGACCAAACACTTCGAGGTTGAAAGTCCATCAGAGCATCGGGATGAGTACGCTTCAAGCCCTGAGATGCGAGCTCGTGACGATCCGGTAGAGCAAGCAGAGACTAGAGCTCGTGATAGTCCTGTGGAGCAACCAAAGTCTTCTAATGGTAGCAAGCGCAGTGGATGGGGTGCGATCGCTGCAGGCATAATTGGTGCTGGTGCAGGAGCTGCCGCCGCCAGTTCAAGTGAGACTTCCAAAACTTCGAAGACGTCTATGACCAAGGAGAATGAAAAGAAACAAGACGCTCCTTACGAATATCGTGGCGTTGTTGTTGAGCCAGAAAGCCCGCCTAGGAGTCAACGTCAGCGAAGCCCGCCAAGCACAGGCCCAAAGCCCTCTAGTTCTCAATCTTCTCAATCCTCTCACATCCCAGGCGCCTTCGATGATGATCTAGACTTCACTGCTACAGTCGCCGCTGGCTTGCAAGATACCGGCTTCGATCCAAACATCGTGATCAACGACCCAAAATTTCGCAGACGCGACTCTCCTCCAGGATCCAACGAACCGGGTCTCTACCGAGCGCCATATGCCGAGACAGTATCAGATCTTGGTTCGGTCATGAGAGATTCTCCTTCAACGAGGGATGGGCAAGGATTCGTCATCGGTGAGGTGGCTAGCACGCCAGAAGACTGGCCAACCGTCTCTCCTAATGAAGAGGATACTCCATCAAAACTAAGTAAGAAGGAGCAGAAGAAGCGCGAGAAAGCTGCGAAACGACAAAGTGGCGATTTCACTCCAGTCGAAGAAGGATCCAAGTCAAAAGAAATCGTGGAAGAGTTTGACTACTTTGAGTCCAAGCTGAGCAAGAAGGAACAGAAGAAGCGCGACAAGGAAGCTCGGCGACAAGGCAACCAAGCCGAAGACGTGACACCATTTGACAAACCTTCGGTTGCATCAGAAATTGTCGAGGAGCCGGAAAGTTACTTCGATGAGCCAAAAAAGAAGAAGAAGTCGAAGAAGGGTTCCTCTAGCTACGATGACGATGCAGAAGACGCTTTGCGAGATACCCGAAAGGTGTCAGTTCCAGTCGATGCCTTTGATGATTTGCGCAATGGTGAAGACGAATGGAGTGAGACCAAAAAGTCGAAGCGGAAATCTAAACGTGATAGCGAGCGTTATGATTCTCCTTCCCGATCAGCCCCTTCAGACATTGCTTCGCCACTGGAGAGGACTTCATCATTAAGCAAGAAGTCGAAAGATAAGTCGAAGCGCAAGAGTGACTCGTTCGAGCCTGATCCTACCGAAGTTTCTCTCCCACCTAGCACACCATCCGAGAACAGCCGAGATGGAGATTTCGATGATTTGAGACGAAGTAGAGAGTCGTTCAACGAGGACAGTACAGCCCGTGGAGGATCTCGCTCTGTGGTTTCAGCAGATGCTTCAAGGTATGACGATGATGAGCCTCGCAAATCTAAGAGGAAGTCAAAGAGCAGAGATGACTTCGATGATACAAGATCAGTTGCTTCTGCTCCTGCTGGCGATGACTACGACGATTCAAAGAGAAGCAAAAAAAAGGACAAGGACAAGAAAAGCAGCGGTAGTTTCTTCGGCCTGTTCGGATCCAAATCGGAAGTCGGGGCTCGAGATGACAGTCCCAAGAGATCCAAGGACGACTCTGAGGACGTCAAAAAGAAGTCCAAGAAATCAAAGAGAAGTTCTGTGCCAGATGCTTCCAGTCTATATGCAGATACGGATGCTCAATCTGTGGGTGACCTCTCTCGAATCACTTCGAACGGTAATAGCAACGGTAACGGTGCGTACTATTTCGATGATAATCAGGACCCTGATTCACGGGACAAAATCAAAAGAAAGAGTCGTACGAGGGATGAAAGCGAATCTTCCAAGAAGGATTCTTTTTTAGCTAAAGCCGGCACCCTTGGCGCGGGTGTCGGCCTTGCGGGTGCTGCTGTTGCAATTGCTGCTCAGCGCCATCAGCAATCAAATGCCGATAAAGCTTATGAAAGCAATGAGACGGCAGAGCAGACCCGTTCGCGAGGCTCTAGCCGGCCAAGACAGCTGGAGGAGATTCTTGACCCTGAGATCACTCAGCGGCAGTTCAGACCTTCCATAGATCCTCAATACGGCGATCTCCTTCCACTACCACCTAGTGACCCCGTGTCACCCAACGTCGAGTCGATTGATGATCTGCCGGATCTTCCTGACAGTAGACCGGACACTCCAGAAGCAGAGCGACTCTCGCGAGAGAAAGCGATGGCTTCCGTGCGAAAGAACATTCACGATACTCCAATGAAATCTCCGAGCCAGAGTGCAGTGCCTTTGAAGTTCATCATGGGAAATAGATCAAACCCTTCGTCACCAAGCGCTGTTCGAGCATCCCCAATGCAGTCTCCAGCAACTCCAAGTCAAGACTCACTCCAATTTCTGAGAACCCGACCGAGACCAACATCTTGGGATAGCACAAAGGAATATAAGCCTTTGTATCTCGTCGAGAGCAACCGACGTGGCTCGAATGTTCAACAACAAGAGATTGAAGAACCCTTACCAGCTTTGCCGCCAAGTCAACGAACATCTAGAAGCTCTTCACAACTTGATTCCAGCGATGAAGCGACATTTGAGGATGCTGAACAATATCCAAGGGATATGCAGGTACATTTTGCGGAACCGCTGTCCATTGACACACGACTTGCGAAACCATCAACAGAGCTTCTTGATTCCCAGCAGTCTACCCCAAAGGCAGGCGTCTTCCAGTACCTGGATGCCGATCAAGGCGACGAACCACTGCCAGAACACAAATCCGCAGATGTTTCTGAAAGTCCTCCTCTTCCTCCCCATCGATCAATCTCTCCACAACCAGAAGAACATCACGATTCTCATACCAAAACCGCCGCAGAAATCATCGCTGGCGCGGCTCTAGTATCGTCGATAGGCTATTTCGCCTCGTCTCCCGTCCAACGACCGACAGACAAATCGTTCTTGGATGAACTTCCCTCTCAATCAGAGGTACAGCGCCAGCCCTCTCCTGTTGATCCCATGACCAAAGATCGAAGCTCATACTTGTTACAGTCGTCGCCGGTGTCCAGGAAGACCGAGGACGACGATTCAGCAGCCCGAGTTGAAGATTCTCCTACTGGCCGCCAACAACCACTCGAATCCGACAAAGATTCCTTACATAGTATCCAAGAGCGAGATGGAAACGATATTTTTGAGCAGCCGAGAAAATTTCAGCCTTTGATTGAGCAAGAGCGCGAGAGAACTCTGGATACTTTGTCCGGATCAGCTGCTGATCAGCCAGTCCCCCAAGCGGTGACCGGTGATCTTGACGACAATCGTAATGTTGAAGAGACACTCCCGGAGTTCGAACGCGAACCCGCTGCAACTGAAGCCAAGGAAGAAGTTGAACCCGCGGATAAGTTTGTCTTCACAAAGTTAAAGACGGATAAGAAGAAAGACAAGAAGAAGGGCAAGGGTTTTTCGAGGTCATCAACTCAAGACGACATCACGGTACCAGAGACAAGTCAAGAGCGTGTCGAAGAAACCCCCATCACCGCTGAAGCAGAACAAGCAGAGGACTTTTCCTTGCCAAAATCCAAGAAGGACAAGAAGAAGGGGAAGGGCCCTTCTCGGTCTTCAACTCAAGATGATTTCTCTTTCGGAGAGCCAAGTCGTGAGATTCCCGAAGAGCCAGCTGCCTCAGCCGATGTCGAGCCTGCTGAGGAATTTCCGTTACCGAAATCCAAGAAAGTCAAGAAGGGAAAGGGACTTTCTCGCTCCTCGACTCAGGAGGATTTTGCTTTGGAAGATACAAGCCGTGGGGTCATCGAAGAACCCTCCACGCCTGCCGATGTTGAACCCGTGGAGGAGTTTTCCATGCTGAAGTCTAAGAAAGACAAGAAAAAGGAAAAGAAGAGAGGCAAATCCGTGATGGCGTGGGAGCCAGAAGAAGAGCCTATAGTCCAGACCCCGCAAGAATCGTTCGATACGACTGAAGCTCTTTCAGAGGAAGCACATGTTGAGGATGACTTCGTTGCTCCTGAAACGAAGAGGAGCAAGAAAAAGGACAAGAAGAATCGAAAGTCGGTGACAACATGGGAGCCTGAGGATGAGGCATCTTCGGCGCCAATCAATGAACCTGCACAACAGAATAGTCGAGACATACTCGAGGAGACGGCTGTCCCCATTGGTCTTGATATCGCTCCAGATGAGGCACTCAAGCAGTCTGATGAACCTACATTTTTCATGCGACATGAGAAAGAGGAGAAGGCCCTAGAATTTGCGGAACAGAAAGAAGGCAATGTCTTCAACTTTGAGGACAAGGTGAAACCTTCGGAATCTACACAGAATCAACCCACTGTCCCCATGGCATCCTGGGAAGAGGAGGAACCTTTAGAAATCCCTCAAGACATTGTACCTGAAGCCGACCAGGACATCCCTCAAGACACAGCAATTCCTGACGATTTCATGACTCCTACCTCCAAGAAGAGCAAAAAGAAGAAGGGCAAGTCAATCTCAGCATGGGAACCAAAGGAAGAACAAGAAACCCCCCCTCCAGCTACTGAGGAACCCGAAGCTGTCGATGAATTCGTGGTGCCTGGATCCAAGAAGGGCAAGAAGAAGGGAAAGAAATCTCAATCCTGGACGCCCGAAGAACGTTACCATTCAGAGACTGCGCAAGACCCAATAGACCTTCCCACTAGCCAAGCCGATGTCCGTGAAAGCGAGGAAAAGCCAGCTGAGCATGATTTCGAGTCATTTGTTCTTCCTGGGTCAAAGAAGAGCAAGAAGAAGGGCAAGAAGTCTCAATCTTGGACGCCTGAAGAGAGTTTCCCTACAAAGAGCATAAAAGAGTCGACCGAACCTCTTGTCAACCCAACTGATGATCCTGAACTTGCAACCGATGTCAAGCCGGATGAGCAGCCAACGGACGACTTCGGTCAATTTGTTACTCCTGGGCCGAAGAAGAGCAAAAAGAAGTCTCGAAAGTCTCAAGTATGGGAGGAGGAGCCACTGAGCGAGCCCAACCTGGAAGTCTCTGAAGAAAAGGCTGTAGAGACCGAAAGCCTTAGTCTAGCTACCGAAACACCCTCGTTCCGAACGCCCATGGAAGAACCTGGAGCTTGGCCAACCACTCCCGCCACTCCTTGGGCTACCGCCAATGAGGAGGCCCCAAAATCTCCCAGAACTGACTATTTCCCATCCGCAGCAGTACTCCACAGTCCGGCCAGACCTCAAAGCACAGATGATGTGAAAAGCAGAGGTTACTTTCCTTCCGCTGGGGCTATACTCCCAGTTGCAGCTGTAGGAGCCGCAATTCTAGCAGCTGATAATCTCGACAAGAAATCAGATGATAATGTCCTCCCAGAAACTTCCATTTCCAGAGATCTTGAAAACGATCCAATCCGGTCATCTCAGCCAGATCCCGACTCGACACGACCTGTTCCCGATGGCCTGAAGGCCGGATATGATAATGACCAGCTCAGTCTCGCCAGACAATTACAAGAAGAGTTTAGTTCGGGTAGCAAGAAATCCAAGAAGGACAAGAAAAAGCATCAAAGTCTTCCTGCAACGCCTGATCGCGATTTCTCCCTGTCAAGGGACCCGAATGAAGCCTTGGAGGACCGCCATCGAGCGAGGAGCCTTTCCATTGGACCGTCACCTGGAGCTGAGAGACTTAGAAACAGACCCATCAGCGAGGATCGCAACAATGTTTACAGCGCGGATCAGCTTGAACTTGCTCGCCAGCTGAAGGCAGAGTTTGAGGGTGGAAATAAGAAGTCCAAGAAAGACAAAAAGAAGCGACAAGACCTCTCACGGACTTCGACTCAAGATGATGCTGCCTTCGATCGACCCGCAGAGGAACCTCGAAGCATGGAACCCGAGACTGTTGAAGATATCACCATGCGAGTCCCGGCTGAGAGCACTCGAGATGGCTTCGATGCTGGCTACCAAGAAGATCAATTGTCCCTTGCACGCCAGCTTCAAGCCGAATTCGGATCGGGTTCAAAGAAGTCTAAGAAAGACAAGAAGCGCCGAAGCACATCCCAGACACCAACTCAAGAACCAGATTCACAGACAGACTACTTTGGTGATGCAACTCAAGCCCCAGCTGCGGAGACGTCGCGAGGTCCTGAGAAGGCCGATGCTCCAGAATCTACGGCAATCGGCACAGAGACAGTTCGCGATGGGCTTGCCGTCGGATACAATGAGGATCAACTTGAGCTCGCACGACAGTTAAAGGAAGAATTCAGTTCTGGGTCTAAGAAGTCTAAAAGGGACAAGAAACGTCAAAGCTTATTGCGCAATACCACCGAGGATGACTTCTCATCTGACTACGTCCTCAAAGATGGTATCGAATCACGCGATATCGACCCTCAAAACGTCGAATCTGTCGAAGCCGGACCCAGCGAGCCTATCCCCGCTGAACCCGACGACGAATTTGCCTTCACCACTAAGAAGTCCAAGAAAGACAGGAAGGGCAAGAAGCGGGAGAGTCTTGTACCTCCCACGGATGACAGCATCCCCTCAGAGAACGTTGCCAAGGATTTGGACGAACCACGCGACCTTGACTTGCAGGAACAACAGTCCATTGAAGCAGGACCAAACGAATCAACACCTGCTGAGCCTGAAGAGGACTTTACCTTCACCACGAAGAAGTCCAAGAAGGACAAGAAGAGCAAGAAGCGCGAGAGTCTAATTCCTGCTGCCAACGAGGAGAAAGCCCCTTCTGAGACTATTACCAAAGACATTGATGAATCTGCCAATTTTGAGGACTTTAAGCCAGCTGCTGTCGAGCCAGAACCCAACGAGCCATCTGCTGATAAAGCTGAGGACGAATTTGGCTTGACAAGAAAGAAATCGAAAAAGGATAAGAAAGGCAAGAAACGTGAGAGTCTTATTCCTGCTGCGAATGAGGATGAGGTCCTTTCAGAGACCGCTACCAAAGATATCGATGACTCCGCCAATATTGAGGAGTCTCAGCCAGCCACCGTCGAAACAAAACCCAGCGAGCCACCTACTGAGAACCCTGAGGATGAATCTGGATTGACAAGAAAGAAGTCGAAGAAGGACAAGAAAGGCAAGAAGCGCGACAGCCTTCCTCGTAGCACCACTGACGATGCCTCATCCTCTGAAAACTTTGGCAAAGCAGTAGAAGCCTTACACAACGCTCGTGAGGTACCGTCTGAAGAAGTTAGGCCCAGCGAAAAGCCTGGTTCTGTTCCATTTGAGGATGATTGGGCGCCGACCACTAAGAAGTCAAAGAAGGATAAGAAAAAACGACAGAGCCTTGCCGCTCAGGAAGATTCTTGGGATCACCCCGCCACCGAAGCCGAGCCCACACAATTTCAGGCAAGCGAGGAACCATCGACTGCTGATGCGACCGCTGTGAGCTCCGCAACTGAGGCTATGAATGAGCCTGCTGACGACTTTGGATCCTCGACCAAGAAATCCAAGACAGATAAGAAGAAACGTCAAAGCCTGCTCCGATCTTCAACTTTTGATGGTACTCCCGAACAACAACTTGAAGAGACAGCTCAGCCAGAGGAGTCAGCAACTCGAGATCTCGGCGATGATATTACTGCGCCAGCTCCTGCCTTAGCGGATGAGCAAGACGACGGATCCGAGTTTACGTCCAAGAAATCCAAGAAGGACAAGAAGAAACGCCAAAGCGCACAGCAGTCCTCCTTCGCTGACGAAGCACCAAGAGATGTCGAACAGCCTTCATCAGCGCAGCAAGAATTGCCCATCACCGAAGAACTGGAGAAAGAGATGCAAGACCCAGCTGTGGAGGCTGAGATTCCCCACCGTGATACGGTCAATCACGAGACAACTCTAGAAGACAAGTCCTTGGGGCAACAGCCTGCAGAGACCGTTGAAGAGGCCCCTGAAGCCCGATTCGAAGACTTCGCATTCACGACCAAGAAGTCAAAGAAAGACAAGAAGCGCAAAGACTCGTCCGTCCCTGATTCCGATGACCCGTCTGGAATCTCTACGCCAATTGATCCTGTCCAAGATGCTCCAAGTCGACACTTACTCGAAGAAACTGCTGTCCCCGTTGCTCTCGGAATCACTGCAACTGAGGCGTTCAGGCAGTCTGAAGAACCTACAACGATTGTTCCCGAGACCTCTGTAACGACGGAACATACGCGGGATACTCCCGACGAACCTTTGAGTCGAGGCATGGAAGATTCTGTGCCTGTGGGCGCCGCTAAGAGCGAGGCTGTGGACGAACCAGCCGATGACTGGGGCTCCTTCTCAACCAAGACGTCTAAGAAGGCTAAGAAGAAGCGCAAGTCTGGCCTCTCTACGCCAGTCGAAGAGACTCCCCTAGAAACTGAGATAACAACTCCAAAGGATTCAATTGATATCGAAGAACCCAAGAAGATTCCAGAGCCGGCGGCAGACCCAGTCGATGATGAGTGGGGTTCTTTTTCGACCAAGCCGTCTAAGAAGGACAAGAAGACTGGTAAATCTGGTCTTTCAATGCCAACAGAAGACGCTCCATTGGAACGAGAAGCTGTTTCTCAACAGGGACCAATAGAGGTTGGGGAGCCGAAGGAAACCATGCTAGAACAAGCCCAAGATCCCATCGACAATGAGTGGGGTTCATTCACAACCAAGAGGTCCAAAAAAGACAAGAAGAAGAACAAGTCCGGTCTTTCAACTCCATTAGAAGAAGTGACGCCAGCTGAGGACGAGACCACCACTCAACGAGACTTAGCAGAGGTCAAGGCGGTTGAGGACCCTATCCCCGAAAAGGTAGATGAACCGATTGACGAGCAATGGGACTCTTTCACAACCAAGAATTCTAAAAAGGACAAGAAGAGAAAATCCGGTCTGTCGACGCCACTGGAAACCTTGCCTGAGCCAGAGCCCACTACTTCAAGAGAACTTCCAGATGTTGACGAACCAAAGCCACAATCGGAAGAGACAAATACTGAGGCTGAAACCACTTCCCAAAAAGAACTTCCAGAGACCGAAGAGCTCAAACCCCTTGCGGAAGAGCCTATTGATGAGGAATGGGGGTCTTTCACAACCAAGAAATCCAAAAAGGGCAAAAAGAAGAATAAATCTGGTCTTTCGACGCCATTGGAGGCATTAGCTGAGCCGGAGGCTTCCATTTCTCAAGGAGACCTCCCGCAAACCGAAGAGCCCAACAGTCAACTAGAGGAGCTGATGACGGGCGGTGTTTTCACTACCAAAAAGTCCAAGAAAGACAAGAAGAACAAATCTAGATTCTCGACCCCACCAGAAGACAGTCCTCAGTCCGAACCCGCTTTTCAAGAAACAAAGCGCAGTCTAGAAGAACCGGAGCCACAACTGGGAGAGTCATTGGCCGAACCGGAGGTAACTTCCTACCAGGAGGCTCGAGAGGTTGAGGAACTCCAGCTACAAGAGCCTGTCGATGATGAGTGGGGTTCTTTCACGACAAAAAAGTCCAAAAAGGGTAAGAAGAGCAAGTCTGGGCTTTCCACGCCATTGGAAGAAGCGCCTCAGCCCGAGTTTTCCCCTCAAGATGATCAGGTTAGGGAGAATATCGTGCCACAGCAAGTTCAAGATGCAGGAGAGGAGGAGTGGGGCTCTGTCACAATCAAGAAGTCTAAGAAAGATAAAAAACGGAAATCTCTGTCAACACCAATCGAAGAGACCCCTCAGACTGAGGTCACTTCTCAGCAAGAGCAGGTCGACCCTGAGGTGGCTGAGCCGCAACAGATAGGTGACGCAGGAGAGGAGTGGAGTTCATTTACGGCCAAGCCGTCCAAAAATGATAAGAGGAAATCTGGCCTTTCGACACCAATAGAAGAGACGCCCCAACCTGAGGCCTCGACTCAACGGGACTTAGCTGAGACTGAAGAGCCCCAATCGCAACTTCCCCCCACAGACCAGGACTTCCCAACGAATCAGATTGATGAAGCCCTACAGGAAGCTGATAATGCCTTCGAGTTCACGGCCAAGAAATCGAAAAAGGACAAGAAGAAACAGAAGTCCGGCCTTTCAACCCCAATTGAGGAGACCTTACCACCTGTCGAACCTGAGGTGCCCTCGCAAACCCAACCAACAGAATTCGATGAACCGAAATCTCAACCGTTGCCAACCGAACCCGAGATAGAGACCAGGAAAGACTTGCCACCATCAACGGGGGACGATCAGGAAGCCATAGATGATGCCTTTGGATTTAGCACGAAAAAGTCCAAGAAGGATAAGAAGAAGCGCAAGTCTGGCCTCTCGACACCTATCGAGGAAACACTGCCACCTATTGAATCTGAACAGTCTTCCCGAGAGCTTGCGTTGGACAAGCCCTCAACCCAGCCTCAGTCGATTGAACGCGATGTATCAGAAATTCAAAATGGGCAAGACGAATCGCAAGCCCCACCACCTGAAGCCGCAGATGATGACTTCGAGTTCACTACAAAGAAGTCCAAGAAAGACAAGAAAGGAAAGAGAACATCTCGCATCAATTCGGAGAGCGGCCCAAGTACCACTGCCTTACCAGCTGCGTCAGCGCCTCCCATGGACATTTCTGCTGAAGATCAGGCTCATTTGGTTTCAGAACGATTGACTCAGAGTCCTGTTCCCTTTGAGAACGATCTACCTCCAAAGCAAAACATTGCCGAACCAAACCCGAACTCGACAATCCAAAGAGAAGTAGCAGTGGAAGCCCAGGTTGACGAGAACGACGAATTTCCACTCGACCTTGGGCGAAAGCCGTCGAAGAAGGACAAGAGAAAGCGTCAAGCCACTGTTGATGCAAACATATACGGCGGTGCTGGAGCTTCAAAGGCTCCTTTAACATCATGGGCAGATGAAGTCGAAGAGGCCGAAGTTGAGCGAGAGCTTCCTGTCATTCAAGACATCGCGAAAGATGAATCATTGTCCCATATTGCCAGCACAACGGAGGCAGCGCCTGTTGATGATTTCTCAAGGCCTACGAAAAAGGGAAAGAAGGGCAAGAAGAGAAACTCGGGGTTGATACAAGAATCCTCAGTGGATGAATCTTTCCGCCCACCGATAAGGGAGGACTCACCAGGGAAAAGACCAGACGAGCATAGCGACTTCCCTGTACTTGCCACCGCCGGTGCAGCACTTGCTAGTGCTGCTTTGCTTTCGGGTAAATCTGGAGAAGGCCATTCCGAGCCAGGTTCTTCCGCAGCGCCGATGAACAAAGAAGTAGACATCCCACCATCCACCAGGAAGCTGTCAAAGAAAGAGAAACGCAAGCAGAGTATTGATCGCAGAACTCCGAAAGATGATCCTTTGGATGACCCCGCTCTTTGGGAGGGCGCTGAACCGCGAGCCTTTGAAGAGCCCAGAGAGGGGAATAACGACGGTGGCAGTGATGGCTTCTGGTCTGTACCAAATCGCGATGAAGAGGTCCCTACCGAAGAGCCATTTCCTGCTCGCGAAATCCCTCATAAAGGGCCCATCGATCTTTTTGCTCCTGCTGCAGCCGAGCGCACCCAAGAGTCAGCACAAGAGCGTGTTCCCGAAAGCGACAACATTCAATCAGATCCTCCACGTGATCTTCCTGGACCAGAACAGCAATGGAACGATTTACCCGATGAGTATGTCACAACTTCTTCAAAGAGAGACAAGAAAAAGAAGAAGCAAGGTCGTCTGGCTACCTGGAACACGCCTGAAGAGCCACCAGAGTCGAGAGAAATAGAGGAATCTATCAATCATCCATTTGCTGAACCGCCGAGAACCATCGTCGAAGAGACTCGCACCGAGCACACTCCTTTCGAGCGACGGCCAACAACACCTCCTAGTGACTTTGTCGAAGAGTCTCCAGTTGATAGGGGTCTCTCATTTCAAGACGATCAATTCCGACCTCGAAGTAGTCTAAGATATTCTCACCAAGGCTCTTCAGGCTTGGCAGTTGTGAGAGAAGAGAGTCCAGCACAAATGGAGACCGAGCTTTTCGAGCGTCCATCATACCCTCATGGTACAGACGATATCAATCGGGACAGTGCCTTCGTCACAGACTCGCCAATTCCTGGGCAACGGCCATTTGCAGACGAACACATCCGGGACAGCGGGGTTCAT
Source organism: Gamarada debralockiae (assembly GCA_002803225.1). Classification (NCBI taxonomy): domain Eukaryota; kingdom Fungi; phylum Ascomycota; class Leotiomycetes; order Helotiales; family Hyphodiscaceae; genus Gamarada; species Gamarada debralockiae. The sequence goes on along the minus strand of NXFV01000626.1, from coordinate 22,365 downwards.
CTTCGTGAATCTTCGCCTCTTGAGAGAAGAGTCGCACCAGTTTCAAATTCTGATGATGCAATTGCAAGACTTTCATGGCCTTCTGTTGATGAAGCGTCGGAGACTGTGGATCTTCACGGATCACAGAGACCGAAGGTCGAGAAAAATACGAAGCATCATGGGGAAGAGGAAAGGGCGGCGGACACTCATAGATCACACCAGCGACAAGAACAAGAGAGAGATTTCCATCGAGCTCACACATCGGAAGAAGAACGGCCACATAGACATCATGACGACGATCGAGACCTCCATCCATCACAAAGGCATCATGATGAAATCCACACAGACCTCCATCGAACGAAAACTATTCGTCGATCACCTGTCTCGGAGGAAGGGAGACCCAGGCACCACGATGAAGATCGAGATTTACTTCCCTCGCAACGACATAAGGAAGAAAGCCACACAGATCTCCATCGGACCAAGACAATTCATCGCTCCCAAAAGCCAGATAGCATCGTGAAACAACGTGTCCAACGAATCGAATCTCCAGACCTTGAACGATCACAAACTTCCAAGGAAGATAAATATGGAGACCTGAATACTTCACCGCGTCCAAAGGCTGAGAAACCGAGGACAGTCAGCGACAACTCCGCGGCCATTGCCGGGGCAACTATCGGATTTGCTGCTGCACGTCAAGCGAGCAGAGAAAAGCGACCTGATAGTGCCCAAAGTCAAAGGTCATCTTCAAATATCAATCGCCTTCGAACCCCAATTCAACGGCCAGAAAGCGTTGGCAGCAATCATTCGTCAAGCACACCTCCGCTCCGCCGTAGCGATCGGAAAAGTGGGGACTTGCGGTCTCTGAGCCAACGAAGCAACCTTGATCTCGCTAAAGAAGCTGAACTTGCTGCGATCACAGCTGCAGCCGTTGAAGCTTCAACAACAGCCGCCCCTGCAAATCCACAAGCAAACGAGGGCCGAGTCAGGGCCAAAGAGATGGCGGATGTCTATGTAAGATAAAGTGAATTGATTATTGACGAACAGCTGCTAATAGTTGATACAGGATGGCTTCGGTGAAGGCCGCATGGGCTCTCCACGCTCACCCACTCGACCCCACAGTATGCGCCGCCGACAAAGCATGCAAGTCCTCGAGCTCGAACAACGCCTCGACCAGTTAGCTGCCGAAAACAGAGCGCTCGCAGATGCAAAGGCCCAAGCCGACCGTGCCCTTCAGACAACCCAACATGCATCTTCAGCTCTGGTCGAACGGGATGCCGAGCTCGACAGCCTCAAACGAACCCTCGCCTGGTTACAAAACGAAGTTACGAGACTCACCGAAGTCAACGAAGGCTTGACGAGTGCGAATATAACCCTGGGCAACCAACACAATGATAGATACAACAGCCTCGAATTGCAACATGCTCAGGCGACTCGGGAGCTTCAAGAAGTGCGCGATTCGCACAACAATCTGTCTCAGGGTATGGAAGGAATTGTGAGGAATGAGGTTCAGAAAGCTGTGCAGGATAAGGACCAAGAGATTGCTGAGTTGCGTGCTCAGTTGGAAGCAGCCAAGGAACAAATCAGGGAAATGCAACGGCAGATCCTGGAATCGAAGGCCGGCGACAGCGAGTTTCTTACGATCAGAGACGAAGACTACTTCGACAATGCCTGCCAACAATTATGCCAGCATGTTCAACAATGGGTCCTTCGATTCTCGAAATTCTCAGACATGCGGGCTTGCAGACTTACGAGCGAGATCAACAACGACAAGATCATTGATCGATTAGACAATGCTATCTTGGATGGCTCAGATGTGGACAGCTACTTGGCAGATCGAGTCAGGCGCAGAGATGTTTTCATGTCGATGACAATGACGATGGTGTGGGAGTTCGTCTTCACACGCTACCTATTCGGTATGGACCGCGAGCAAAGACAGAAGCTCAAGTCACTAGAGAAGCTTCTTTCTGAAGTCGGACCACCATCAGCAGTCCACCAATGGCGCGCCACCACGCTCACGTTGCTTTCCAAGCGTGAGGCATTTGTTCAACAACGAGAGCAAGATACTCTAGCGGTTGTCAACGCGGTCTTAGAGACACTGACTGAGATCCTACCTCCGCCAAGCCATCTCGAGCAACAGATCCAAGAGCAACTAACACGGGTCATGAAGGCAGCCGTCGAACTCTCAATCGAGATGCGCACTCAACGTGCAGAGTACATGATGCTCCCACCTCTACAGCCCGAGTACGACGCCAACGGCGACCTAGCCAGCAAAGTATCCTTCAATGCCGCACTCATGAACGAGCGCAGCGGCGACACCGTCTCCAACGAGGAACTGGAAGCCCAAAAGGCCGTCGTGAGGATCGTCCTCTTCCCCTTAGTGGTGAAGAAGGGCGATGATAGTGGAGAAGGCGATGAAGAGATCGTTGTCTGTCCAGCGCAGGTCCTTGTGGCAAAGCCGAAGAAGCAAGTTCGGATCTTCAGCAATGGAAGTCAGCCGAATCATTCGAGGATTAGTATGCAGAGCAGTATGCCTGCGGATTATGGGGAGGAGAGCGTTATTTAAATAGGTGATATTCTTTTGGGCATACGTAATGATTGCATGGTCGTTGGCGTTTTGTGATTGGACAGATGATAATTGCAAGAGGGAAGCTTGTATGATTTTGGTGTATTTGGTAGATTGTCTTTTTCTTAAAAGTAGTTCGTTAATCGTTTCACATACAACCTGCCTTTCCATTTTCGTCAAGTGTTATGTCGTGTGATGGTGTACAGCTTATCTAGGAAGGACTACGGGGAGGTTCAGACATGGAATAGGAAAGAGTAGAGACTCATTCATCAGCTCCGGTTGGTCAACCGCCTCTGTCAACCAAAGGAGCATTCGAAACATGCCCATTATCCCGAATGCCCCTCCTGCCTTCACTGCACCTCTTATCAAACCTCCAGCTTCCCTCCGATGCGTTGCAAAACATCCCCGAAGCAGATCCACAATGACACCACCTCCTTCCCCTATCCCAGTCTCACTCGGACCCCTCCCCCTTAGTCTCCCATATGCAACCTTCGATCTCAAAATCCCATCTGCTATTTCCTTATCTGGGCCAAAAGCCCCATTATCAGCCAAGCGCTGCATTGGGATTAGGCGAAGGGGGGGAGGACGGGGGTACTGATAAGGAAAACGCACCACCCACCACCTCTCGAGCTCTGCACAGCGGACGACGGACTTTAGGCGAGAAAATAGAAATAGAAACGGAACGTTTGAGTAGAGTTTTGCAGGGAAGAGATGCGGCAATGGCGGACTGGGGTGCAGATGTTGTCGTCATGGGTGGTTTGGCTATTTTGACGTCGTGCGTTGAGCTTTATGGGGTGCTTCCATCTGTGGGAGATGAATGCATGATGAGATGAGGTTTGCGGTGTTGTGATATCTGTTGTCAAGAAGTTGAGGTGTTGTGATCTTCATGAGAAAGTAGGGGACGCCGGCGAGGTGCGTCTGGCGATTCAAGCTGAGGACGCCGACATCAGTTTAGGAGACAGTAGCTGTAGCTCGGTTTGGAGATATGAGGTGTGGAGGACTAACTTAGGGTGTATTTGCAATTACCTAGGACAGATAGAAGGTGTGAGTGTAAGTATTGAAGTATATGATCTTTTCATAAGATGTTATATATACAGACAAAATAAAAACATCTTCAGGGATATATCTCAATCATAACATCCCGTACAGGGCAAATGTTAGCAACAAGCCCAACCGAATATCGCTTCCCATAACCAACTCCATGCATATCCAAATCATTCGTAAAACCCAAAAACACTCGTCTCATTTTTTTCATCTCATTACTGAGATTTTTGGCTATTTCCATTGGCGTTGAGTATACCCGCTTTCTCCTTTTCTCGATCTTCTGCTGCAATACCATGACGATCTCCTTGGATACCCGTATGTGCGTTTCCGTTACCGCCGTCGTTGCTGATGTTATCTGGTGAGTGGCCTTGAATCATACCACTGTGCTCGGGGATACCATGGCGATCTGAGGGGTTAACATTAGATTCTGTCTTCTCAGGCTCATCGTGAGCTGGTGTCCAAGCGAGATAATCTCTGCGGACTTCAACGTAATCGTATGCGAATTCGCCAAGTTGGTCGTCGTCCATTCCAAGGAGTTCAGCTTCTTCAGAAGCACGGAGATGCAGGCCTGGAATAATGTTGATGATGAATGCGAGAAGAGCGGACACGACGAATGCGTAGGCAGTGCAGGCTACGATGTAAGCGACTTGGATGTAAAGCTGCTTGTAGTTGTGGTTGAGCCAGCCGCCGTTGATGATACCTGTGTTGACGCCGTCGAGGCCGATGATGTAGTCGGCTGCGAAGAGGGCGTTGAAGATTAGACCTATCATTCCAGCAATTCCGTGCTCGGCGAAGACATCCATGCTGTCGTCGATTCGGATCCAGAACTTGACTGAAAAGTTGTTAGAATACGGGATTTTGTAGGAATTGAACTGGACTTACTCTTGGTTGAAAAGTTAGAAACCATTCCCGTGACAATACCCAAGATGACTGCAGCCCACGGTGGGATGAAACCAGAAGCTGGGGTTGCGGCAACGAGGCCAGAAATACATCCTGAACACCAGCCGACCATTGACCATTTGCGAGCGAGTCTGTAATCGAGAATGCACCAGGTGATTGAGCCGAACATTGCTGCCAAGCAGGAGTTCCAGCAAGCCATAACTGCGCGAAGATTGGCTCCGAATGCAGATCCACCGTTAAATCCTAACCACCCAAACCACAGGAGAACCGTGCCAAGAGTGATCAAAGAGACATTGTGTGGTCTGAAATTCAACATCATTTTCTCCTGGCGTTTACCCAAAACCATCGAGTATGCGAGGGCGGAAAGACCAGATCCAATTTCGACAGGTCCGCCTCCAGCGTAATCCAAAATTCCGTATTTGAATCCCCACCCGTTTATGTTCCATGCCCAGCATGCAAGAGGGCAGTACACGATCGTAGCCCAGAGGAAGATGAAAACCAAGGCAGGTATGAGACGGCCTCGTTCGGCTACGGCTCCCATCACAATGGCGGCTGTGGTTGCACAGAATTGCAACTATTCTACGTCAGTTGTATCCCCACCTGCAATCGCCCGCCAAAACTTACTTGGTAGAAAGAGTACAGCAATTCGGGAATCAGAGGCGATCCGGGAGATGGTGTTCCAAGTGTTCCCCTCAGACCAAAATGTGCCAGGTTTCCAATAAATCCATTTGTCGCAGAGGAACTGAAAGCCAGCGAATAACCCCAGAAGTACCATTGGAAAACGATGATTGAGAAGGATGCCATACACGCCCAGATCATGGAGAGTGCAGACTTGCGGCGCGCAAGTCCGGAGTAAAGGAAGCCTAGTCCTGGAATCATGATAAGGACCATACATGATGAGACAATGATATATGCCTGGTCGCCTGGATTGAACCATTGATTCAAATTCTCGACGGCTGTGGTAGAATTGGGAAATTAGCTTTTGTTTATAGTTTCTCAGAAAGGAAAACTTTGAACATGGAAGAAGAGGTATGAGGAAATGAAGGGGAAGATTTCGTACCTGAGTCTCCTCCATTTGCACCGGTGCCATTGTAGACTGCGGGAGGTCCTACATAGGCATAATTTGGGTAATATGATGCAGGTGCGGACATCTTGAAGGGATTTCTCCTCGTTCAGTTGAAGACGTCACGCCGAAGTTAAAAAGTGTTGACAATTCGTGCCGAGGTCGGCCAATGATCCTCCAAAAACCGTCGCGATTGTCTGACAAAATAACTACAGAAACTTTGCTGAGGAATGCAGCTATAAATATATGAATAGGTAGGAGACACACAGAAGTGTTCCTTTAAATTTTTGGGGAGAAAGGAGGTTGATGGGCAAGAAGATGACTTGGGGGAGATAACAGTGTAAGTATATCTCTGGCTCTAGAAGCCCAGGTAGATGCTAGTCCTCAATCCCAGAATTTATGGAAAAAATCGGGGCATCTACATCTCTTTAGTACTTATCCCGCAATCCCTCGTAGTCTGCCCTCCCACGTCCCACTAAGCCCGTAAATCTCAAATCAATACCAAGACCCTCCAAGAAACCCAGTCACCAGAAGCGCGAAAAAAAGCATAGCACGCTAGATTCCATTTGCTGCGGAATCGAATCAACACGCGGCTCGTCCATATCAGCTCGTCTGGCAGGCAAAGTTTGAGGAAGGAACGGGTGTTCCGTGGTCCCCGCTGGGGAGATCTGGGACTTGGGATCTGCAAGCCAAAAAGTTGGAGGGACCCTGCAAAGATCGAGGAAGACGTGGGATCGAGGAGAGCTTCCTCCTTGCTCAGATATTTTTCATCCAGGCCCAGCCTCTCGCTGCAGCTTAAACGAGAACGGGTAATATGACATGGCAGATCTTGCGGCAGCAGGACGTGGGTATCAAAGTCTGATTCTGATGGTTGCGAAGTGGAGTGAGGTCAATGCCGCGCCACAACATTGGATCTTGAGCTGTGGAGCTGTGTTGACTGGCTGGGCAGAAAAGACCTACCCATGCATGCAAATTTTGGCGGGGCTGGGAAGTGCATGTCAGACCATGTTGATGAGCTTTTTTCTCCGTACTTTTGTGGATGTTCAGTTGTTGTCGTTCAGGGGTGGCTGTCATGCACAGAAGCTCTCTAGATGAGGCTTCAGGAAGGGCATGGGGAGCATTTCCACGGAGGTTTCTAATACGTACCTTAAATCTGAATTGGACCAGTTGCTGATGCCCTCTTCAGCTCTCCCACGCCCTGTGAGGTAATGTATTCCTTGAGGCTGTGGGGTAAAAGCCCAGTTGAGAGAGCATTCCAACCCGTGGAGTTTATTCTTTTCATCCTAGAATATCAAAATCCTCCTCGAGCTCCCTCCGCATACGCATCAGTAGTTGACACCTAGAAACTTGACTTTCGTGGCTGCATCTAGCAGCTAGTGAAATCTTGATCTCCTCGTGAGAACTCATAGTTTTTTGCTGTACCATTTAGACATTTGGCGATCATGTGTAAACTCAAAAAGAGGTATTCAAGATCTCCCTCCCCTCCTCGGCCATCTCCATCTGAAAACCCTGCTTCCCGTCCATCCGTCAGCCTTCTTCCAGTCTTTCTCTTCTCGCTTGGCTTCCGAAGCTGCAAAAGAAAAATCTCCTCCTCTCAGGTACCAAGTTCCAGCTATCTGGATGAGGCATTTGATTTTCCTCTGTCCCTCATGTTCTCAATCACAAGACCTCAAAATTTTCACCTCCACACTCCTCTCTCTCCTTCTCGACCTCTTACCGTCTTATTACCGTCCCAGAGCCAAAAATGACGTGCTTTTCTCTCGGCGTTTGATATTCAAATTATTTTCGCTCTTTCTTCACTCTTCTGAGAGGTCAAAGATAACGGATGTCGCTACTCGCCCAATCCGTCCTAGTAGCACTTTAGCCTTATCGTCGTCAAGAAAGACCAATGAGAATGCGAGATGTGTAAAAGTCGGTTGTCAGATCTTGAGGCGAAAAAGTTTGTCTCCGCTTTCGGCTCTGCAGTGTGCTGGCCTTGGGATCCGCTAAGATCTTGACCAGTAGGGGGCATGGCAGGGGTGCGAGAGGGACCCTTTGTGCATCTCACATGTGAGAGGGTCATATGCCGTGGGAGTGATTGGAAATGGAGGGCTGGTATTGAAGCACCCAGGAGATCTTTTGGAGCAATTCAATGGTTGACGTTGACTGAGAGACCGTTTCACCAAGCATTCAATTGCTTAGAAAGACCAAATAGCCAGCGCATAGGGACGGGATCAAATGCAATTAACGATTTAATACGAAACTTGCTAATCGTTCAGTAACTATCCGACTTCAATGAATTATTCATACAATTAACAGGCAGAAGCAATCTGGTATCATTCCCTTCCCATGCTACGCCATTCCATGCCATTCCGATATCCCATTGTTCCGACGCCATATTCAAAGCACAAGCAAGTCATCCCCCTCCCTACTCAGTTCGTAACTCAAGATCGAGTGATCGTAGTAGTGCATAATCAACCTCCATCTTCTCCTCTCCTTCATCTGCTGTCCCTGCAATGGGGATACCGCTAACCCCAACAGCGGAACAGACGGCCGAAACCCCTGGGTCTCGTGGGTCTTTGTAGGTAAAATCTGATCGATTCGGAACATTGTTACTGGTCCGTTGTGCGAGAAGCTGTCTTCCGGTCTCGTCAGTGATATCAATGCCACTCGTCCAATTTGCGATCCCACAATCACCAAAGACAACTCAACAATTAGGGCCTGGAAAATCAACCGCTCGAAATGTATCTGATGCGCAATAGGCACGGGTAGAGTTTGTTTGAGAACCTTTCGACATATGGTCCTCGGTATAGTCGGGGTTGGGGGTAGCAGCTCGATATCGTCCTGGTAGGTCCTCAAAATCGCACATTTGTCTTGTAGGCGATAGATAGGAGTTTTGGTGTCTCCTTTCGCCGGCTCCGGCTCAGGTTTCGACTCCAGCCTCTTCAACGTGCTTTCCGCGCTTTCTCTCAAATGGTTGTCGAATTCTGCCAGCCGCATCAACTTTGCAAACTTGGCCTCGTTCTCAACATCTACCTCCTTCTCGGGCGTGTTGATAAGGGCTTCAAAATACTTCCTACCTGTCTCGGCGGATACCTGGGGCGGAAAGAATTTCAGCTTGAGATCTTGGTTCGATGATCGTTCAGAAGATGTGATCGTTCCTAATCCAGCAGTAGTGTTGGGGGTTGGCAATGTAGGAGCAGTACCAGGCCCGCCAAGTCCATATCCCTGTGGAGGATCGGAAGTCAGTAATCACTCAATCAGCGGTTGAGATATGGTCATGAGTCCTAGCTTATGAAACAGTCCAAAAAAGGAAATATGCTGCTCCTCGAATAACTCACAAACAAGGGGTGGTATGGTGATGAGTCATCCACTCTGGAGAGTGTATCGGTGATATCAAAATGTCGTTCGAGCTTTGTCTTTAGCTGGCCTAGCTGAGCCTTACAGACTACCTTCTCCAAGCTGAGAGCGGGTACGCCGAGTGCTTCTTCCGGAGTCGCAGTGCGCTTAAAAGCTCCAAGGGGCAATACCAGAGCTCCCCAGCCCCTAGCGATATATTAGCAGGTGAATAATTGAATTCGAATGAATGATTGGCAGCCGGCTATTCAGAATGAATGGTTGGAAGAGGGCACAACGGACAATCCGACGACTTTTTGGAAGGATCATTTCAAGTGAATGACCGAAATCCCACAAATCGACGAGCCCAGAGAAGTTTCCAAATCAATCATTCCGAATTGATGATGAGGCGATTGCCAACTTAGCTTCTTCATGAACTTACATGAAGGATTGAATCGTTCAATTGCGTTCTAAGTATTGGAAAGGACAAAACGTATCACTCCAGTGAGGAAAGGGGGCATCTTCAACCTCCATCGGGCTACTAAATCGCCTTGCAAAACTCCAAGTGCTGAATTGTTCACTTCGAATGAGTGAATTCAAAAAAGAAAGAAACTTTTACTCACATAACAGCATTCCCTCGAGGAGGGTCTTTGTGTATACTCGGTATGCGTCTTATGTCGTGCTCTGCTTCATCTCCCCAAATGTCGAGAATCCATAGATTTCCCAAAATGTCTGTAGCAAGAATCGAATGTGCGTCTCCATTTGAGTCATTGGAGAAATCAATAGATGGTATATTGTGACCCTCCGGACCGAGCTTAAGGACCCTTCGAAAGCTGTTCCAACGAATCGTTGAATCGGGCTGAGCGATTGCCGGGAATAGGGCTGCTTTACTCTCGGTCAACTGGATCTGCTCGGAAAAGACATCCAATAAGCCCTCATCGTAATCCTCGTAAGTAGTTGTGCCAGAGCTAGTGCTTGTGCTTGTAGTTGTACATCCGTAGCGGAATACCACCACCTCCCGATTGTTCGAGCTCACTGCGATCACTTGAAAATATCGGGTCAGCAATCGTTCAATAAAGATAAAAGATTAGGGATAGGCGGGTTTAACGAGTTCCGGACACCAAAGATACCATCATAGGTCGGAGTCGAGAGTAGAACTCATGAATCCGGCCAGGCTGCTCCGAGAATTACTCACTTCGAGACTCGGCATGAATTGCAAGACCCCATGCGCTAATTCCGACATTCTCGTGAAAGCAAGGCCGGATATTATGTTGATTTCCAGGCGATTTGATGGCAGCTTGGATATTGTGCGTGTAGAAGGCTATGGCGTCACCATCATCACAAGCTACTAGGACAATCTCCAAAGCCCCCAAATTTCCGACTATGATATGATTGGCGCAATGCCCATTTGTTCTATCAATGTATCCACCAACTATCGTGCCGTCTTTGGATTGAGGAAGGTCGAGAATTAGATCAGGCTTGCCGTGGATAGTTTGCTTGAGGCCAAGAGGTATGGTTACGTGGATTTTGTCTTGGTAGGCTGCGAAGTATAGCTATTCGCTCAGTTAGCAATGTAATCCTTTAAATTACTGAGAACGTTTGAATGATCTAGATTGCGAAATATGGCTCACGTTCTCTCTCTGCGAAAGCGCGACAAGATTCGATCTCCATTCTGCAATGCGGGGTGGCTGATGAGGACCTGTTGGATCAGCGACCTGCGGCTCATCATCATCCGAATCTAATAAATCGTTTAAAGACATCCCGGGACTGGAGAGAGCTCCGTTGGCGTAAGGGAACTAGTCGCCACGGTAGGAATTAGAATCGTTCAAGTCATGTCAACGATCAAAACGAGTGAAACTACTTACACGCTGCTTCTGCTTCTGACTTGTGACGTTCCCTGTGACTATCTTTCTGAAGTCTCGGGACATCGTCTTGGCAGATTATTGAGATCCGACATGAATCGTTGATAGTATGTGAACGATTCGAGGTGGTATGTGCATGGCACAAAGAAGTGATGAGGAGATGTTTTGGATGACGATTGCTAGCGCGAGGCTACGCGAGGCTGACTTGAGCGGGGCTCCGGGAAGCCTTTTGTAGTCGTCAATCTTTTGAACGATTGATCTTCGAGAAAATTCTTGGAGGTTTCGAAACCCTTAGCATTACTGCAATGGATAAATTCGAGTTCTTAGCCGACCTCCCCACCGAGCTTCGAGACGCAATATTTAATATTGCGACCTAGAATGGGAGGGCGATGAAATTCTAGCCTTAATCATCGCTCCCCGACCCAAGACTGGTACCAGCTGGCATTGAACCTATTCTACAAGCACAGTGTCTTTTACTTGCATACATAGAATAAGTACAGTATCAAAAGCATGTCAAGCCACACAATCTGTGCCATTCAAAAGCTTGATCTCTCAATAGAATAAGCCAACCTTCCCCCAAACCCTCGTCTCTAGCGATACTGACACATGTGTCCTTCCCTTCAGTACCAACCACCAAACTTTGAAGATCTTCGATCTAGACTGCTGTTCCGTAAAAGGAAACGTCGACTACCTTGATATACGGGAGATATCAATGTCTTTCAACAGCTATCCGTCGCGGTCGCAGGAAATTCTTCATGCCGAACGAGCCACCCAATTTGTCCAAAACTCTGAACCATTCTTGTATGTCTTTAGAGGGCTGAGAAAAGTCACTGTGGCTATCCCAAAACTCTTAAATGGGCACAATATTCAAGGAGCTGATGAGAGACGGTGTAAATATGTCGCTGCTAGAATCAAGTGGATTAAGAATGTCGTCGGAACAAAGGGAGTGCTGGTGAAATTGAGGCGTAACTGCGATACCATTATCTGGGAAGCACAAGGCACTTTCATGGATTGACCGAAACTGGTTGGTCATCCACGTCGTCCCTGCTTACCCGCTTAATGACTCCACTTCGCTGAACTACCGCATTAATTGGAAAGTAATATACCAATCACTCTCTCGGATTCAGTGATTGAGACAAAGAATCAGGTTGGCTACAGTACGTACTATCCGCCATAACCTCGACTTCAGTTGTTGGATTAGGGCGAGTGATCTTGGGTAGTGTAAATACGATATGTTCTCTGCCCAACTTCTAGATGGCTGAATCAAGAAAGAGTGATATCCCAATCAATACGGTATACTCCGTTCCGGTTGCTGGACTAGAAAAACAAAGCTATTGGATGATTAAGACACTATCCAATCCTCTATTCTCTGTGACGGCGGAAAGGAGGGAGGGGAGGGATGGGTTGAGAGTGTCATTTACATCAGTGAGAAGAAGATTGAAGAAAAGGAACTATGTAGCTCTCTTTTAGTAAGCAGCCTCAGGAACCACAACTTTATGAATATAAGATGCAAGATAACAATCTTTCAATCTATAAGACCGATTAGAATCCGAGATGCCTCCTGCAGGCGTGGATCCCAGCCAGTGAGCTCATGTCAGTAATTGACATCCGAATCTGCCAATAAGAGTTCGTAACATCATGGGCTTTGATCGTTGAAGGAGACAGAACAATTCATATCTTACACCCCAGTCACATCGCCCACCTTTATGTCCTTTGGTCAGATATCCGTCATTGCCGTCTGGTCCGAAGGGAGGATTTCATGACAATGGCAGGAGAACGTCATGGAATATCATAAAGCAAGAAGCGGTGATCTTTGATGTCATGAGTATTATGACCTGGATTGAACTGCGAATAAATATGTTGAGGAAGAGTCACCTGAAACGTCGAGATCTCTCAGAACTAAAGCCATTTCCGAACAATAAACTCCATCAGATATACTCCCCTTGTTCTCGCGTCCGCTTGCCCCTCAAGCTCCAGACACGTGCCTCGACCTCACCTTTCCTGTCCAACCCTATCGATTCAAATAAGAAATTTCGCTCTCGCCCAAAGGCAAACACCGATTTCAATGACCTTGGCAATTTGAAATGGAAAAAGTTTCGACATCTAACATCTCAAAAGGGAAGACTCCACGAGAGGCATCGAGTTGCACTTCGCAACAGAGTAGAACAGAGTGCTCCGGCGTAAGCATGACCTCTCCTTACTTTCCGGCGAAAACAGGACTGCGGATAAAAAGTAAAACCCTCGAGACTTGTGCTCTCCTTTGAGAGTTTCCTTGGCAGTTTTTGAGGGCTTAAATTTTTGTGCAATTTTTTATATTTTATTTTGTGTCGGTGGAGGGTGAGTCTCCTCTCCCCTCTGCGAGCGAGAGTTGTCGGCGCTGATGATGATATCTCTCACAAGCCGAGAATTCGCTAGAACAGATGGATGCGATGGGAAATCGATGTTGGAACGAGGCAGCACCCATCAGCTGACTTACGCTGGGCTTAAACTTTTATCCTCCGCCGGGGGCAACTTATCATAGTTCGTGACATGCGCTCAACTTTGACACTCTTGACAATTGAGGACGCGACGAAGATATTCTCACACTGGCCCAGGGCAGGGTTGTAGTATGAACTTTAATTTGCGTCTTGGAAGCTTCTTTCACAACGACACTCAAATATACCGGTACAAATGACAGAAGCAAGAATGAATCTGGAGCCCAGAGGCCTTGATTACACTTCCAGTGGAGTCGCAAACGCAGGAGAACTCTCATTTCTTGGCATGCTATATACTCGTACGTAAATACTCCCAGTCAAAGTATTGTTCAAGTACTTGACTTGTCGCTCCAGCGAGATGCAAGACATTACTTGTGGCCGGTCATGCTTCATATGCAACTGAAGAAAGAATGCGTTTTCATTAAAGCCTTACTTCATTGCAACAAAGATTCAAATATTGATGCTGGTATGTTGACGAACGAAGCATCTGGGACTTGTTGGAGCTTTACAATAAGCCTACGAGCTGCAGGCCAGCGAAGACCATCGGCTCCCCTTTTCCCCTAGACCAACACGTGATGATAAGAAAAGGGGTACCCTTCAACTGTCTTCCACTTTCTATTCTCAAGAACTTCCAGTGTCTTCCATCCTCGAAAAACCCATCATCCTCAAATATCCCGTCTTATTCATCCTTTCCCGTTACGCTTCAGCTTCCAATAGTTCATTCTAGACTCGTCGTTCGCTAGAACCAATCAGAGCCCCAAAACGACCTCGAATTTAAATCAATCGGAGCGCGCGCTTCAAGCCCCCACGACAACGTCAAAAAAAGTCGCACATGACCGCGGGCAATGGCAGATCTGCATTATTCAAAGAAATGAGCTGTGAAATGAGCGCTTATTGAGTGAGAATGTCTGAGTTCATTGTTTTGCGCTGAGGTTGTTTTTTGGAGGTGAGGATGGTGAAGGGTGAAAGCGTCTCGGCGTGGGATCCTCAGTGAGATCGAGAAGGATGGGTATTTTTGGGTGATAGTAGGGACAGGGACTACCTGCCACCTATCTCTTGAAAGGTGTGGGTTGCTGATTGGGAATAGAGTAGATTCAGAGGTAGAATCCGATCCAATGACTGGGTGGATTGGAGGCTAAATCCGGGTATGAACACCGCTCCAAGCTTCTCGAAATCGAAGCATGCGGGGCTTCTTGCAGCAGGCTGTCAAAAGAGAACAGCCGCTGCACAAGGCTGTAAAAGAAAGCCAAGAAGCTGGTATCATAAAGTAGCAACGGTGAGGGAGAACTTACTCGATTATCGTCGGCTTCAAGAAAGACCGTCATGGCCTGATTGAAAGACTGCGATCAAACGTTTCAATGGGTATAGAATTTTTGTGAAGCATCTGTGATCTGTCATTAAACAGACTCAGCCACACGGTGGAATTTTTGAGACGTTTGGTCGTGGACGTCTGTGGACATGAAAGAGAGGTCTGATGTGGAACGTGAACGGTAGGGCAGCCTTGCTTTTGACTCGCAGTCCCCTGGTCGCTCAGAACCGTTTCTTCATCTGACCGCTCGAAGGAACAGCCAATCAGAGCCACAATCACCATGCGGTTTTGACGATTGGAGATTGTGGAAGGCAAAAGAAGCGGAGTTGACCGAAGGATGAATGTCCTTGGCCGTGAGGGAGCATTTTTGGTTTACGTGGTAATCAACGTCCAACCCAACATTCTTAATTAATTGCGTTCCAACGCATAGGAATGGCGGCGGGGAAGGACGACGTTGGAAGCATTACTTTTGGGAATGAAGCATATATCGAGGATTGGCCTCTCAGATGGTGAGGATGAAGGAGTGACCTGTGTGGAATCAGTGTGTCGGGCAGTCAGTCCCTCAAACAGAACTTCCCCTGAGCAGGGATTGGGCATGGTTCAACTCCCGGATCGCGCGTTTCAAATTGTATACCATACTCTATTGGGGTCATGGGCTCAGATTAATGTCAGGTACCAGAACCGAAAGCGCCGCAAAAGATCTATTTCAGCGCGTCACACCGTAGGAAAAGAAAGGGTCAACGGGAAGGCGACCCTGAACTCTTTTCTTTTACCGCTCATGGCGAATCACAGCGCCAACAATAATTAGAACCGAGAATCGGCTGCACAATGATGTTTCTGCCTGCCTTTGAACGGTTTCTCCAGAAAACGGTGAACTGTATCGCGATAGAACTTGCTTTCTCTCAGAGTTCTGTCTAACGGGGCTCGAGATTGCCTCAACGGCAGAGCATCTGAGCGCCTTCTCTTTTGGAATTTGATCCTCGACACGAATAGCATACCCAAGCAAAACCACCCCTGGCACTCGTGCGACGCTAATCCCGGTTTGGCCGTAAAAAGGTGCACAATCCCTACCCAGCACAGCAAGCCATATCACCACGCCGGAAGAAAGAGATTGCCTGAAAGCACTTCGAAGGGACGATCTTCAACATTTTGCCTGTCTTGCCGGACCAATTCTAGTTTGCTAGGTGCATCCATCATTTACCACATTGGCATTGTTCTGTTCCTAGACATTTCTGTTATCACACACCTGCGGGTACTCCTACTGTATCTGCGACACTTCGATACCGATTCGTACACCTCCTCCGCGCCTGGGCCACGTCTTTCTCATTCGCATTGAGCAGTCAGGAAACGGATTTACGGCGTTCTGTAGATCAGAGACGGCCTGCCAATTCGCGGCCCTCGAAGTGGATCGAGTCCATTTGCCTCCAATTCAGCATCTGACGAGTCCTTTCCACGATACCCACGCAATATCGCGTTTCGATCACTATACTGCTTCTTGACACATTCATCCTCCTCTCGGCAGAGTTGCAAGCATTCGCTGGCGTCTTGTCGAATCGCTTCTAGCTCTGCAGTTTCAACTACCTCCGGAGAAACGCCCAGAGATCTACTCTCTTCGACTTCCTTCGTTTCAGCCAACCCAGGCTTCGGTACACCTCGCCCTTCACTAAACCAAACATCTCTAGACGAACTTGTACATTCGAAGCTCCGTTTGCGAACGCACTCGAGAACTGGTTCCCTTCACTGTTTGCAAACATTTGGATGAATTGGCGGGGTTTGGGTACGGATACAGCATCCCCCTTTGCTGGCATCGTTTAGAGTTGAACTCTCACACCTCACCAGGCCTTTGAAGACTACTTCTCGACCGCTTTGAGAGCATACTTTCTTTTCCTCGACATTCAATTCATACCGAACTCGCCAGTTATGTGGCCATAGTTAGAAGGAAGTGGACAATTCATAGGCCTGGCCGTCCGCCGCGTCGGAGCCTCAATTGAACGACTCTCGAACGAACACGACGACTTTCGCTCGATACAATCATGTCTCTTCCGAGTCCACAATACCCCTTGGACGATGCATGTTCGACATTGTTCAACAATACCCTTTACACATACAACTCTCAGGCCTTTCAATCTCTGCAGCTACAACAAGGGGCACAATGGTCAGAATTACCAATGGGTGTTGCTGTGAGAGGAGGAGTGTGTGTGAAGTCGACGCCAAAGAACAACACGAGTGCTGCGGCCTTATACATTGTTGGAGGAACTTCCAACTCGAGTGACTACCAGGGATTGCAGAGGTTCACGTTTGCGAATGGAACTTGGGAAACCTTACAACCACAGGTTGCAGTTACTCAGAACCGACTCTACCACAGCGCCGTATACCTCAATACCTCGGACTCTATACTTGTTTATGCTGGGACACAGGATGGAACCCAGCAACTCTCGTCACAGACATTTACGATTCAAGCATCCCCACCTTACCACATTACAGCCTATGAAGCTATTGCCCCTCCGGCCATCAACCCCATATTAATACAATGGACAGAAAGCAAGGCGATGTACATTGGTGGCAGCGAGATGAACACAAAAGCTATGATATTCAGCCCTTCGACGACGTGGGTAGATTCAAACGCAACCTTGGCGGAACCCTTTTACAACACATCTAACATTAAGGCCGTGGTTATTAATGGTGACGACGCTAGCAAGAGTCTCTACACGTTCGACATGACCACTTCTCCGAACTCTGTCAACCGGACTATACTGATCGATGGCAATGGTAATCCCGTTCAGAACGCAAAGCCTATCGTATCAACGAGAGGGTTAGGGTTTGATGAATTGAAGGAGAGATCAGCGAAACGAGTAAAGAGGGATAACCTGACAGTCGCTGACTGGCCGCCATACAATGGCTCACTGGCTCCATCAGGTACGAGGACGACATACTCCGTCGCCAGGGATCAAAGTGGTCTTGTTGTGATATCGGGTGGAGACGAAGAAGAAGTGCTGTGCATGTTCGATTTAAGGGACAACTGCTGGGTCAATGCGACATCGAAGTTAGTGTCGGCTGAGAATGTATCAGCGCAAGGAGGATTAGGATCTGCCACAACCTCAACTGCCTCGACGGCATCAGTGACAGCATCTTCTTCATCGGCGACAGCAAGTAGTGCCGCCGGAAGTCCGGCATTCCCGGTGAAGATTCTTGGAGCAGTTCTTGGATCTATCGTTGCTGTGGCTTTGATTCTTTTGGGTATATTGCTGTTGTTCCGATGGAGGAAGAAACGGAGACAGTACATTGACGCTGGTCACCAACGACGTTCAAGCGGGATCCCTAATGAGAAAGATGGCCTGGAGTTTGCAGACAGGGGCTTGCCGCAAATGAGTTCGGCGAGACAGTTCCGCAATCACGAGCCTCAAACATCACAGGGTTCGTTTTCATCAATGGCAATATTAATGGGTCGGGTCGGCGGCCACAAGAGAGGCGGCGACAAGGGTAATGGAAGTCTCGGAAGTGACTCGAGCAGTCAATTTAATAAGAAGTATAAGACCGCCATCAGCAAACCCATACCGCAGGAACAGCCTCCCCAAACGTTTGCAAGTCCTACGAGGGCTGCGAGGGATGAGAAGCAAGTACCTTTTGCGGAGGAGAAGGGTGCGCCCACCACTAGACCTCGCGGGAGCAGTAGAGGAGGACGACGTGGGAGCACAAGGAGGAGCTCGGGATGGAATCGATACTGGTCTGGAGGTAGCGCCATGAACATCTTAGGTTTCGGGTCAAAACGAACAACCTACGTGGGCTCAGATCGGAGTTCCGAATCACAATACTCCGACTACAGACTCCCAAGTCAAGTCACTCAGAACTCGGCAATGGTACCGCCATTGAAGATTGGGGAACGACCGGAGTTGAATCGGGTAGCATCAGGAAGTCCGACCATCGCCAACAGCTCAAGCAAATTCCCCTTCACGCGAGAGATGTCAGGGACTATCGAAAGGCAAGGTTCAATCTCCTCGACGTCGTCCTACAATGACGACAGGCACGATGCCTTCTCGAGTGGTATACCGGCTAGTATTCACGAACAACAAAGCGCCTGGAATCCGGTCGACAGACAGGACTGGACAATTGGACGAGCGTACAGCAACGCCTACACCGAGAGTGAATACGACAAAACCTTCTCACAAAGCACAAACCAAAACTTCCCCAAAGGCACACCCTTCCCACCACCTCCACAACGATCACCACCCAAACAATCCTCTGACATGTCTTGGCTGAATCTTGGCGGCGAGTCCAGGATATGAACACTCGCTTTTGCATTTTCTTCTTTCCGTTCTTGAACATTTAGCGTCTCAGCATTTGGGCATTTTCAATTGTTACTTCATTGCATATCCTGGGGTTAGGCAAACTGTTCAGAGCGGAGCAGGTCAAAAGTAGACTGGCTTCGAAATCTTTCTCCGACTGGCGTTTACGATTTTGTGATGTTTCTTTTAGGAAGTTCGATTGCCTCCCGTTAGATGGAGGTAGTGTACTAGATCTTGCGTGACGGACGGGAATCTACCATACTGTGTTTTCTATTTTGTTGTCCTGATACCATCTCTACCTGTCATTGGTAGTAAGAGCATTGCATTGGTCGTTAATGATTAACTCTTGTTGGAGGTTGGAGGTGTTTGTACATGAAGGAGGGAAGGGAGGCAGATGAAGGAAGTAGATGATGAAAATGAAATGTTATACTATCAACAGTTCGAAACAATGCTCGAGGTTCTTGTCCTCATGTGAATCTCTTTTCTTCCTCTCCCGATCTGCTCTCACTGTCTGTTCGTCTCACGACAGCTCATTTCACAGTTGGTTCAATCCGCTGAGCAGATAGGACCCGAGACGCCAAGCTCTAAGGGCAGAGTGCAACATCGCATCTAATAGAGAGACAAGAGCGTGGGCCGACATCCATCAAGCGAGTGGTTGCAACGGAGGAAGTCGCTCAGCCTCGTCGAACCATCGGACGGCCATAAGCTGCCTTTTCTCTCGCAAACATATCAATCATAGAGAACATTTCATTCACATTCAAAGACGAAATCGAGCTTTACTTCCCCGCACGGCTGAGAATCCCAGCAAGCGCTGACGTAAAGTAAGGCTATCCAACCACGACTCGTATTGGGACATTCAGAAAGTTGATAAAGACCTCCACGCTTCTCCCATCTTCGTCCATTGAACTTTTACAATATTACTTTCACCTTCCTTTGTCTCTACTGCTGCTATTCCCTTCCCAAATCTTCCCTTGCTTTTTCTATCACTGCACCGAAACACCATCCTCACCATGGCATTCCACCCTTCCGCCCAACCAGCACCACCTCTCAACATTCCTACCCCCTCCACTCCCTCCTCTTTCGTCAACGTCCAATTAATCGACACAACCTCCCAAATAAACGGCATAGCAGTCGCTCCTTTCTTCGAGCCCCCCATCAAAGGCCATGACGTACTAAATTGTCCCGCTTTCGCTTTCCTCATTACGCATCCGGAGCTGAAGAGAAGCTTGCTGTTTGATCTTGGGGTTAGGAAAGATTGGGGGAATTTGCCGCCCAGAGTGGGTGAGGCTTTGGGGCATTAGTGAGTTTATTTGCTGATCCTTGGGGTGGATCTCTTTTTGTTTGTCGCGAGTGGGGGGTTCCGCTTTGAAATTCGAAGAGTCGAGGATGACTTGGAAGTTTGAGGTTGGCACTTATTTAATTTCACTCAGTTGCTTCGAATTCTGTCATGGGGTGGGGCTTGTTGTGAGCTCTTCTGAGACGAGAAGGTGCTGATTCAGAGAGGTTTAGTGGTTGGGACATTAAGGTCGATAAGAATGTCAGTGATATTCTTCAAGAGAATAACGTCAACCCAGCTGAAATAGAAGGTATAATCTGGAGCCACTGGCACTGGGACCACACCGGCGATCCCTCTACCTTCCCTCCATCAACAGCATTGATCGTCGGGCCCGGCTTCAAAAAAGCATTCGTTCCTGGCTATCCCGCTAATCCTGATGCTGTGATTCTCGAAAGTGACTACGATGATCGAGAGCTCCGCGAACTCGCCTTCACGGATGAGAAAACTGTGAAGATGGGGAATTTTCAGGCATTTGATTATTTTGGCGATGGGAGTTTCTATATCCTAGATGCGCCGGGTCATGCTATTGGGCATCTTTGTGCGTTGGCAAGAGTGAAGGGTGAAGATGGGAAAGAGGGATTTGTGTTTATGGGCGGTGATGCTTGTCATCATAATGGGGAGTTTAGGCCGAGTGTTTATAGACCATTGCCGGAGAGTATGAGTCCGCATCCATGGGAGAAAGGGACAGGAATGGTTTGTCCGGGCTCTATCTTCCAACATATACTTCGAGACGGTGTGACTTGTTCTCTCTGAGCTACGCTATCCTCTCCACCACGAACCTTGCTGACCCTCTTTCCAGGTGATCCAAGCAAACCATTCTACGACCTCAAAACACCAGCAGACAACAGTCCGTCCGCCATGGCGCATAATCCTCAAGAAGCACGAGAGACGATTCAGAAGGTGATGGAGGCGGATGCTCACAACAATATTTTAGTTGTGATGGCGCATGATGATAGTTTGCTCGGTGTGCTAGATTTCTTTCCCCGGTTTCTGGATGGGTTTGTAGGGAAAGGCTGGGTGGAGGAGGGAAGGTGGGTGTTTTTAAAGGACTTTAGAGGCGCTGTTTGAGGGGTTTAGCTGTGGTAGGTGGGAGGGTGGAATAGGGGGTGCGGGGAGGTGAGATTGAAAGTACAAGATTTATGACAAGAATTGGTATCGTGACGCCTTATTGTGCTTTACTGGCAGGTGATTCGCGATGATTGAGTAGAAGTATCCGCTGTGTTTAGTCTTAAAGTGGACTTGCAGTAGGAGGTTGTGAGAGAGGTGTGTATATATGATGATTGGCTGTGGAACTGGATGGGTGAGGGAAGCGGAAGAACTGTTGTTGGGTGGAGGCTATGGTGGGATGGATCTACTAGCCTACTCAAATCTTACCCATGAATTGTTCACAAGTTCTATATGCAGAGCTCCCTCCTCCTTTTGAAAAATCAGACGTTTCCTCCACAACAGCTGGTTCTCTTTTATTTGGAGGTGTTTGTTGTTGAAGAGGTTGGCTGATGGGAGAGTTGTTGCTATGGTTGCTATGGGTTGATGGATGTTGTCGATACAGTGAGAAGAGACTTGACGGTGAATGCGTTTCTTGACTTGCTTTGTAGTGGGAAACGGCTTGTTGAAGATAGGAGCGGTTGAGCTTCGTAGGGGTGCTTGCGTGAAGTTTCCTAAGCTATCTGTTGTCAATGATGAAAGAGGTTAGTACTTTCAATAGAAGTTCTTTCCTCACCTAGAATGTGTTTGCAAGTAAAGTGTCAATTGGGAAGGGAATGCTTGAGCATGACGGCCCTAGGGCTCTTCGAAGACTTGACTTGGTATTACCAAAGTGTTCAAGGAGGTGAGATCGTGATGGTAACTTTCTAGTCACGAACCAATAGTCTTTGAATCCACTAAGAGTGCTTGCACTATTGAATGAAGACTAAGGCAAGCCATGTTAGAGATTGAAAAGGAGTGGCAAACTTGCTTTCCTTCTTCGGTCTGGCCAAGTAAAGGAGCTTCTCGAAAGAGTTAAAATTGGATTGAGGTGTGGATGGCTGTTGAATTACCCCAGAGGGCAACCATGTTGCAGAGCTAAGTAAGAGGAAAGAAGATTCTTTCTTGATGAGATCTTGCGTTTGCTAGTGAAGCAGACAATGTCGGGAGAAGCGTGGGATGGCCTGATGCGGAAAGATGTCGTCCGATGCACCCGGTCTTTGGATGAAGTGGTCGTGAGAGGAGGCTGCATTCAACTGCATCACCAAAATATT